>PRKT01001822.1:17356-38315 GCA_003671525.1 Saccostrea glomerata | reverse complement strand
GTTTTAGCATGTAACACCTACCATTAGTGAATATGGAGTGTTTTTCAGCATATTTCAGCATTTTAAATGTATTCCAAATGTACCCTTGGTTACCACTTACTTAGAGATATATTCTAAACAGTTTCTTCACAGTATAAGTGACATCAAGGTGTCATGTTTTTGTTAGAATGGTTTGTTTGCTTTTTCTAGTTTTTATTAAGCCACAGTCAGGATTTAAAGTGGCTGAAAATCTCGATTTTTCAAACTTTTCCGGCTGTTGCCATAGCAACCGAGACACTTAGCAACGAAATTTTGTTTGATATTTGTTTCTGGTTTCAAGTACTAAGCATGGGTGAAGTTTCATCAAAATCGGTGACCATGCGTGGCAACGAAGTTTAAGTGGTTACAGAGAATGGCAATTAAGTTCCATTTTAGTAAGTCTAAATTTTAAGTCCCATCTGAGTAAGTCCAATATAAGGTTTTGTTATACCCTCATAAATATCATTCTAAATATTTATTACCAATAAAAAGTCCAACAAAAGAACTGTTTATTACGTCGGTCTAACAATTTCACTATTGACCGGTCTTAGATAAGAATTGTTAGTCCGCAACGTCACTCGTCTGTTACGTCACAAGTAATTACTCATCGTTTAATATCAGCGACGTGAAAATAGCCGAAGTTAAAAGCTACAAGAGTTATTGCTAACAGCAAGGTACGGACGAAGGGAAGAGTATGTTTTCTGATAAATGATTTTTGTGATACAATAGATATATAATTAATTTTGTTCTTTCTCTGCTTGATGTTTTATATTTACTGAAGAAGCCATAATTTTCCATATAAAATAATCGATAATATAGCGTGTATTGATTAAATTGATCAATCTTAAGTGAGCAGTGAAGGGTATAACAAAACAGTTATAGACTGGGATTCGGGCAACATATGGTTTGTTGGACCTGAAGGTGAAAATGTTGCCCTTGGCCTGCGGTCTCGGGCAACATTTTCACCTTCAGGTCCAACAAATCATATGTTGCCCTCATACCCAGTCAATAACTGTATAATGTAGTCCCTATGTGGAAGCTTGTAGATATATAAAAGTAGTAATTCGGTTCTACTGTTGACTGTGGACAGTTGAAGTTGACATTTAACCATTTCTACTCTCGACCGGGAACGGTTGACAGTTGCCATTTAACCATTTTTACTGTCGAACAGGGACAGTTGAAAGTTGACATTTAATCATTTCTACTGTTGACCGGGGACAGTTGACAGTTGGTAAGTCATGCATACATAACTGTGATTAGGGTTAATCTCGCATTAATAACTGTGATTAGGGTTAGTCTCGCATTCATAAGTGTGGTTAGGGTTTGTCTCATATTAATAGCTGTTATTAGGTTTAGTCTCGCATTAATAGCTGTGATTAGGGTTAGTCTTGCATTTATAACTGTGATTAGGGTTAGTCTCGCATTCATAAGTGTGATTAGGGTTAGTCTTGTATTAATAGCTGTGATTAGGTTTAGTCTCACATTAATAGATGTAATTAGGGCAAGTCTCGAATTAATAGCTGTAATTAGGGTTTGTTTCGCATTTATAGCTGTGATAAGGGTTAGTTTCGCATTTAAAGGCTGTGATTAGGGTTAGTTTTGCATTTATAGCTGTGATAAGGGTTAGTTTCGCATTTATAGCTGTGATTAGGGTTAGTGTCCCTAGTCAACAGAAGAACAAAGTTTCAACTGTCCCCCGTTGACACTAGAAAACAATGGAAGTGTAAACTGTCAACCTGTCCCCGGTCAACACAAGATCACAATGGAAGTGTCAACTGTCAACCCTAGACCTGTCCCTGGTCGACACTAGAACACAAGGGAAGTGTCAACTGTCAACCCTAGACCTGTCGCTGGTCGTCAGTAAATTCATGTGTGGAATGTAGAAATTATTAACTCCTTAACATTACTTAAATTTACCGTGATGTATGAATATGTTAATATTGTTTCAGTCAAAATACTACTTTATCCTTATATTAGAGTTGAGCCCTAAATTTTAAGTCTTATGTGAGTTAGTCAAAATTTTAAGTTCCATCTAAGTAAATCAAAATTTTAAGTCCCATCTGGGTTACCGTATCTACTCGCCTTTAAGTCTGTCCGCCTATAAGTCAGTTGTATTTGATAAGCTTATATATCAGAGGGACTGACCTCATATAATACCATTTATTTTATAGCTCGCCTATAAGTCAGTCATAGAGTTTTGGACCACGGATTAACTCTCAAAAATCCAGCTTATAGGCGAGTATATACGGTAGTCAAAATTTTATGTTTCATCTGAGTTTGTCTAATTTTTTATTTCCCACCTAAGTTAAACAAAATTTTAAGTCTCATGAGTAAGTATATGTGTTAAGTCTTTCCTGAGTTAGTCTAAATTTCAAGTCTCATCTGAGTTAGTCAAAATTTTAAGTCCCCTTTGAGAAAGCCTATATTAAAGTCTGGTCTGTCTTAAACTCTGTAAAGTAAACCAATGTTCTCTTGGCAGCAACCAATAAATACTGGTAAAAGAGTTAAAACGAATATTTAATAACCTGTAGGATTTTTGAATATGTTAAAGAAAAAAGATTACAAAAGGTTACAACTTTGATTTGGCCTGGGGGCCATACAATTTAGACAAGCTCACTTTGATTTCAGTCTCATTTTTACCAAAGAAATATATAGTGGAGAAGTAAGATTTGATTAAAACTGAGATTGTCAACATTTTATGGCCCCCAGGCCAGATTTAAAAATCTCTAAAAATGTTTGCTGTGATCAGGGCTCAAAATTGAACTAATGGGGCATCTTTTATAATTAATTTGCATAAATTTACAAGATCTGCATAGTAAAACTGAACAATGTTATTTCTAAGACTGTTAAGTTACTGGTATATTTTTTTTCAGCTCTGCATTTAAAGTAGAAAGGAAAAGTTCTGCGGAGTTCAGCCTTGAAAACTTGTTTCTGAAGGCGACGTTCTCTGGAACCACTGGACTGCTGAGGGTATCTTATTTCTGTTTTGATATAATTTATCACAAATCACAGAAAGAAAAATCAGTCAAATACAAACAACTGAGGGTATTTTTATTCTGTTTAATATAATTAAAGCACAAATCACAGTGTGAGAAAGAAAAATCAGTCAAATACAAACAACTGGGGGTATCTTTATTCTGTTTTAATATAATTAAAGCACAAATCACGTTAAGTAAAAATCAGTCGAATACAAACAATTAATATATTAAATACAATGTTAACATTTAACTAAAATCTGACTTATACATACAAGCACCATTTTCTGAGATTATTCAAGTGATTCATTACGATTTTGATTTTAACACAAATTATTTTGTAAAATGCGTTGCTTTTAATATAATTGATTTCATATAAAGGGGGTGGATAACGAGTGGGGGCTACAATTTAATACAGAACAACTGAAAATAGATGATTTAGTTTTACAACTTGAATGTCTGTGGTATTTGTGTTACTGAGTCTTGGATTAGTTGAGTTTCTATGATTGCAGACAGTAACAACAAAATCCACGGGTGATACTCACAGGTCAGAGGTCAGCTTCCAGACTTATGGAGCCCGCTCAGGAAAGGAGCGCAGCGGTGCTTATCTGTTCTTACCCGATGGACCAGCAAAGGTAAAAATAGTTTACAACATAATATTGAATTTCACAAAATAAATAAACTCGTGAACTTTTCCAGCCTTTTTGAGTTTGACTTATGACTTAAACTGAATATGACTTATTTCTAGCCTATCGAACTTATGATTTAAGTACACTGTGACTTATTTTTAGCCTGTCCGAGTCAGTCATCCTGTAATTAGAGTTGTGTCGGGTCCCATCGTGTCAGAAGTGTCCGTCTTTATCAGTCATGTACAACATGTCATCAGACTCCACAACACAACAGGTAATTATCACAGCAACACAGGTAATAAACACACAGCAACACAGGTAATTATTACACATCATCATGTCAGAGGTATCCATCTTTATAAGCCACCTACAACATTTCATCAGAATCCACAACACCACAGGTAATTATCACAGCAACACAGGTAGTTATAATAACAGCAACACAAGTTGTTATCACACATCATCGTGTCCAAGGTGACGTGTCCGTCTTTATCAGTAACGTATAGTATGTTGTCAGAATCCACAATACCACAGGTATTTTATATAATGTTGGTTGTAACAAGCCATTTGATTGGTTATATATTATTATTAAGTACCTGTGTTGCCTAGATCGTAATGAAATCAGAAACATGTCAGTGTGGGTCAGAAGAGCATAATTTTTATTTTTTTATTAAACCACAATTATACTTCATTTTTTTGAATGATATAGGAGATCATGCTTCACTAAATGCACCACTTGTATCTTACTAACAAAACCAGTCTTTCAAACAGTAAGGATGATTAGCTATTCTACATTTATTGCATGTTTCCCGAACATTCATGCAATGAATTGTTTATTATACCGAAACAAGCAAAACCTTTGAAATAAACATAAACTTTCAAATTCGGAACCGCTCTCAAATTGACTTTCATGTTTAACAAAAATGTTACTAAAACTCTTTGGTCAACACATTATTATCAATTTTATGACGTAAACCAGGTAATTGTGATGTCTACTATACTCTCGGGAGTTTTCTTTAAATGAACGATAAATTTTGTGGGAAAATGCACTAAGTATCAGAAGAGGTGGAATATGATGAAAAGCATGCCGGGAAATGTGAAGTTTTACGGCCCGATCACGTGATAACTTAGAACCAATCAGATAACGCGTTGTTTAGAATATTTATAATGAGGTATAATAAATGTTTATATGTAGCATTTGTATAGATCTGTTTAACTCTAGTCTGGGTGATAAGGCAGTAATAATTGTATACTCTGTAGACCTTGATGGTAGAAGATGGTAGAAGTCTGGATATGTTTAATATGATATACTGTTTAATATGATACTGTAAACCAACTTTTATTCGCACGAGAAATTATCGCGAATTTCGCGAGAGCCTCGTCATCACGAATATTTTCCCCTTCTAACGGATTCTTAAGGTCTCTGTGTCTATTAACAACTGATCCAGAAAGGTTTGATCGCGAAACTTAATTATTGCGAACTAGTTTACCGCGAAATAAAGTCGTCGCTAATAAAAGTTGGTTTATAGTATACTGTTTAAAGTGATATTATACACCTACTGTATACAGGGAAATTTTCGCCCCCGTTTTATTTTCGCCCCTTTCGCCCTATCCTCATTTGGGCGAATTTAAAACGGGGCGAAATCAAATAATACAGTGCAATTTCTTAAACAAAACTATGACTGGGCGAATTTAAAACGGGGCAAAATTGTTTCCAAGTGTGAAAGGGCGAAAATTAGACGGGGCGAAAATAACCCTGTATACAGTATTTACTCTGAGGATGAAAGCAAGTTTATCGTCCCCCAAGACAGCAGACAGGGAAATAGTTTGCTAAACTTAACATAAACTTGCTATTGTCTGAATAGGGCCATAATAAAAATATTCCTAGATTCTCATCCCCACCCGCCCTGATTTTATACCCCCGCCTCAATTTTTTTATTTGTTTTTCTTCGTTTAAATTCTGATCAGGATCAGCATTCATCTACCATTCTATTTTCGTTTTAATTAAATCCCATGAATGTTTACATGATTTTGACAGCTGAAGAGATGGTATTTGCTGTAATACATGCGTATATATTTTAAACAAGGGTCATTGGTTGAAAAAGATTGGTGATGATGTGAAGTAGATGATGATGGTGATAATAGAAAGTAGAACATGTTTAATCTGATATACTGTTTAATAGGATATACAGTTTAATCTGATATGCTGTTTTATTTGATATATTATTATGTAGGCCTTGATGGTAGAAGTTTGGATGTGTTTAATCTGGTGGACATCAGAAATGAAGTGAACTTTGAGTTGTCTATGAAGATTGTCACTGACGTTCAGAACTCGGAACAAGAATTATACACAGACCTGAATGGCTTCCAGGTAAACTTGGCACTAAACCAGACATGAATGTAGAGGTAATCAGGGTTCTCCACAAGGGGTTTTACTATCCACCAAGGTTAAATTTATTTATGCCATGTTTAAATGAGCTTCACATTAGTAATAATCAGTAGCTTTCATGATTAAATTTTTCCTGCATACCAAGCATGAATGTAATGTTGAGGGTTTTTTATGCTTACAATTAAGATTCAGTCGTGTTTTGATCAGTAAAATGATTTTTGTATAAGTTAATGCAGATCGAAATATTTTCTATTTTGGGGCTCTATGGTTTTGTCTATTTTTAATTTTTTTTAAAAATTCACCAAATGATCATGTGGAGTAATGATGGTGATAAAAAAATTATCATATTAAACAGTATATCAGGTTATACAGTATATCATATTAAACCTTATATCAGATTAAACAGCATATCAGGTTAAACAGGTGGTGTTAAAAAATTTAAGAGAGGACTACCTCAGTTAATGGAGCTTGTGTCCTACCCACTGTCTTATCATTATTGTCCATGAAATATGTTCAAAATAAAGAAATGTTACTTTTTGTACCAACAGATGATAAAACGCAAGATGTTTGATAAACTTCCAATACAAGCCAATGTTTACCCGATGCCAGCCATGGCCTACATAGAGGATGATAAGACTCGCTTCACTGTCCTGACCGCTCAGTCACTGGGTGTCGCCAGTCTACAGAAAGGTAGAGTACAGTGTTCTTATTACTTAGTCACTAGTCACTAGGTGACACTTTTGGTTATCCAGGTCCAATCAAGGGTATATGGAGATTTACCCCTAGTTGTATTCTATACAACCTGAGTTTGAAGGGTGTATGGAATACAACCCAGGGTAAATTCCTGTACACCCTTTATTGGACCTGGATAATAATTTTTTTTTCTTATGTACCCAAATAAAATTGTTTGTAAACAAGTCTCGATCAAGCTACAGGTACACAGGAAGTAGCTGTGTAAACAGAGGTTAACCATGTCATGCACAACACCAGAGGGGCTGCTACAGAGTCTCCATAACACAGTCTCTTTGTACAGAATTTACACACGATATACTGTAGATGTACTTTTTTTCCACGGGGTCATAATTCCGAGGATTCTCAATTTCTGTTGAACCTGTGTGCAGAAAATTACGCGGATTTCATAGACTGTCACTATATGCCTTTAATTTATATTAAGTACGCTTGGACAAATTTCTGCGGAAAATTTGTGACTGCGTACATAGCGTTAATTAATACCACGCGGAAAAAAGTACTTCTACAGTATACACAAAACTGTACACAACCATGGTATTCATAAAACTAGTGGACATTCAGTATCCAGAAAAAATTAAACAAATATACAGTTCCTAATCTCTGACACAGAAATTTCGAATGCATTAACAAAATGATACTCTTTCTTCATTACCTCTGTACTTCAAATCCTAAGATATGTTGAAGTTTTTTCTTTGTCCCAACAAGATTGAGATAACATTTGCCTGTATTTAAGGCTCATATTAACAAATATTTACACTGAATATGGTACACTCTTCATTTACAGACAGGCTTCAAATGTTTGTCCTGGATCTTTTCAGTGCTTCGTAGATACGATTTCTTGATTAATTACATATTTTCGAACTTTGTGGTCACCAGTCACAAAGTGTTTCACAAACAGATCATGTTACACTGAATATTGTATATTCATTATGTACAGAAAGGCTACAAATGTTTGCCCTAGATTCTTCAGTGCGTTGTTAACACAGGTTTTTATATTCTGAAATGATTTCTTGATTAATTACAGGTGATATAAACATTGATTTTTTATTTTCTGACAGGTGATGTAAACATTGATTTTTATTTTCTGACAGGTGATGTAAACATTGATTTTTTTTCGGACAGGTGAGCTCCAAGTGATGTTGGACCGGACGCTGAATCAGGACGACATGCGTGGCATGGGACAAGGAGTCAGGGACAATCGACCCACCCCTAACAGATTTAGAATTTTGATAGAGAAACGTACCTCCCCTCCTGTAAGTATATATAGGTATAGATAAGTATATATAGGTATAGATAGGTATATATAGTTATAGATAAGTATATATAGGTATAGATAAGTATATATAGGTATAGATAAGTATATATAGGTATAGGACAGGAAGTCAGGGACAATAGACCCACCCCCAACAGATTTAGACTCCTGATAGAGAAACGCAGCTCACCTCCTGTGAGTAGAGATAATTGTATAATATCTTATAATTTCAGAAATAAACAAGATTAAAAACTTTACTAGGAAATAAAGTTGATTGGTCATGTGATCAAATCCTGTTAAGGTAAAAGGTTGTTCATTCTGCAGTGACGATATATAGTTCAGAATAAGTATTCTGAATTATTTACAACGCAGTCTATTCATGAATGTTGTCCTAACTGGCAAATCTTTTATAACTTGTGATGACCACAATTTAAAATGTTTAGTGTTCAAAATGTTTATTAGAACTATTAACAGTTTATGTGATGGAACAATCCACTGTACAAGATGTCTACATTGAACTGCTCTTTCGTTTTTACAGATGAAGGATAAATTAATGGGAACCGCCTCTCTAGAAGCTCACCTCCATTCAATATTTTCCGTATTTTGATTTTTATATGTTAATGACAAACTTATGGGAGACTCACCTTGATTCAATACTTTCATTACTTTGATTTTTACAGGTGAAGGATAAATTAATGGGATTTCCGTCACTAGAAGCTCACCTGAGTTATCTACAGCTAAACCATAAAATCAGCATACTCCCCCAGAAGTCTTCAGTGAGTGTTCCAGCATTGCTATCCCAGCATTCTTTCCTGTCCTCGCCTTTACCTTGTGACGTACACCTACTTAATCTACGCTCTCTACAGAAGAGTTATGATGGAGCGATCACGCGAGGTGATGACTCCGCCCTGTTGTTACACAGAGTAGGAGTGGATTGTGGGATACCTAATATAGACTTACAGTGTTCATATACACAAGGCAGGGTAAGTAACTCAGGTCTTTATTCATTTGACAGGGGCAGTATCTCTTGTATACAATGTTCTTATACCTGAGGCAGCCCCGTGGGGATCTGGGTTAGAATCGGTCCTCAGTACCACCTTGCTTGTCATAAAAGGCAACTAAATGGAGTGGTCCTTCTGATGAGACCGTATAAACCGAGGCACCGTGTCACAGCAGGTGTGGCACGATAAAGATCCCTCCCTGCTCAAAGGCCGTAAGTGCCGAGCATAGGCCTAAATTTGCAGCCCTTCACTGGCAATGGTGACGTCTCCATATCGGTGAAATATGCTGGAGAGGGACGTTAAAAAGTATACAATCAATCATATAACTGAGGCAGGATAGGATTCACTGTTTAGATTTCTGTATGGGATAAAAATAAGACTTTTTAGTCTTTTGATCTTTACTGAATTCAAGCAAACCTTCCAAGTTTAACTCTAGCATCAGTGGCATTAGTTACTTTAAACATATTTTATTGAATATAATTCAATCAGGATTGGGCAACAGGCAATGCCTATGTAAGCCCTCTCCTTTTATAATTGGTCAAGATACAAATTAGAAGTAAATAATACATGAACATGATAATCAATAAAATTATAATGAAAAATAAAGATTCACAATCAAGTATTATTTATCAATAATATATCTAAAAAAAAAAATTACAACCCCCTAACTGTATGCATATTATTTACATACTGTTCCAGCTTAAAAATAATACAAATATTTGAAGAAGAAAAAAAAAATTATGCATTTAATAGAATATTTAATATGACAGTGTCCCTAATTTAGTCTTTTAGAAGATTTTATAAATTCTTGTACATATGAAAATATTTGACAATTTGTTTGATAAGAGTATTGAGATTTTCCTCTTAGTAGAGCGTCGAGTTCAAAAACAACATTAACAGTTTTTTCACTATTAAAATCTACAGCCCAAGCTTTGGACCAATTTCTTATCTTTTCAAGATCTTGAGTAAGGGACATTGTTGGAGCATTGATATCATTGTCTATAATAGCAAACAAAGAAGTATCATCAGCAAACAGTCGAATATTACAAGATATATCTTTAGATATATCATTTATATATAACAAAAACAAGAAAGGACCCAGTACAGACCCCTGGGGTACCCCAGCATCTATTGTTTTACATGATGATGAATAGCCTTCTAAATTCACCCTTTTGTCTCTCAGTAAGATAGTCTTCAATCCAACCCAGTATATTATTTCTAAATCCAAAGTTTTTAAGTTTGAAAATCATTCCCTTATGCCATACCTTGTCAAAAGCTTTGGAAATGTCACAAAATATAAAGCGTATATCTCTGCCTCTGTCAAGGTTCGACATAATTTTATCATATATTTCAACTAATTGGTTAACAGTAGAATCCCCAGGTTGGAACCCAGATTGGTATTTACACAATAAGTCATGTTCCTTAATATGATTAAACATCTACAATCAGTGGCATTAGTGTAGTTATTACTAAGGGTCCTACATTTAGAGATGAACAAACTAATATTTTTTTGAAAAAGATTGAACAATACAATGCAACAATCAGTTTGTATATTATGATTAAGTGAGAAAAGAAAAAAAAGATTGAATGTTAGTCTTCTTCAGATTCATTTTCTACATCTAATGAGAGAAACCCTATGTATGTCAGTGATTAATTACCTGTGAGTACTCTCAGTACTTTGATTTATTTCCTTTCAGGTCCGTTTACGAGAACTGTTCAATGAGGCTTTGGGAGTTAGTGAGATCCGGCGAACGTCCTTGACCTTGCTTCATGATAAAGGTCCAACATCACTGGATAGTGAACTAACCTTGAACCCAATGGAAATCTACAGTTTCAAGGTCATGTGGTGATGGTCATGTCGAGGGAGTAGACTCTCAGTAATTTCAGTACTTTGATGGCTGCTATAATTCCTGGATGAAGTAAAACCCCATGGTGATAATCATTTGTGATAAAAAGTGATTTTTATTTTGCACAAAGCTGTCTGAGATATAAACCTACTTTAGAGTTCTCAAGAAAACACTGCTGGTCTGAATTATGTGTATCAGAGCTGGAGTAAAAGTTTGAAGTGAAGACAGAAAGATGAAATCTTTAATTTATACCAAGTTTTATGAGATGCTAGACTTGGGTTTAGTGCAATGAAAATTTTGGTAATGAGGATATTGTTAATTAAGATCATAGATGTTGGTTATTGAATGTATGCATATCATCAGAAATACATTTGTTATGATCATAAATCTTTGAAAATGAGAATGACTAAGTTTGATTTTGGCGAAAGATGATATATATGTCTATTTTTATTGAATATTCTGGATATTGATAAAATGTTTCTTTTGTCAGTTTAAGCATCTGTCATCCAAATAACATGAATTCCTTTATATATGCATGCATGATTTAATTTTCTATGAATTCCATAAACATGTCCTGTTAACCAGGTTTTGTTTTTGTCTGAACATTATATGTGTGTTTTGCATCCTTCTTCTACCTGTGAATATCTTTTTTGCAATATATGAAGCCTTAAACCTACATATCATGTGTAAATTAAAGCTGTTGCAAATTATAGCTTTTTTTGGTAATTTGTCATAAGCTGAACATTTTCAATAATTTTTGAAAAACTAGAAAAAGCTCTTTCAATGATTATCTGGATAATTATTTGTTTATACAGTGTAAAGTTCACAGAAAGCAATACAATGGGAAATTAAATAATAAAGGTAAGAAATCACAGTAGGATGGATTATATAAGTATCTGATGAGGCAGGTTTTACTGTACATAGTTTGAATCATTGATATTCTTTTAATTATTGGGACATCTTATTTTGTGTTTGATTGTTTCATTTTTCAATGATATTTAATGAACGTTTTTGTGTAAATTTGGCAATTAGTGATGGACTTGAATTATAAATTTTTCTGAGAGTGTTTATTTATTGCTTACAGATACTAGAAGTAACAGTATGTATATATTCTATTTATTAGAGAGCTAATGTTTTCAGATATTGAGATGTATTTGATTTATTAGAATTATGTGTGTTTCATCAGATTCTAACATTCCATATTGTTTAAATCATTATTTCATTAAAGTCACCTTATGAGTGGCATTCAGTGATTAATAAGATATTTTGTATGAATGTCACATTCAATGGGAGAACAGATATGACATGCTTTAAACAATGCTGGTATATAAAGAATGGAATGCTTAAAAAAAGCCATTCTCTTTTAAATCCGTATGTGGTGTTACATATTTGCTTAAGGTTTGGAAGAAAAGAAAGACAGTTGCTGCTGCTTAATTTATTTATTTAAAATGTATAACGTGTGTCAAATTTCTAGTATTGTTCACAATTTGGCAACAGGCATTGTATGGTAAGTCCACTCAATCTTGGTAATATATGTGTTTATTTTGTATATTAATTATTAATATTTATGGATACAGGTGTGTGTATGTGAGAGTGTTACTGACTATAACTGGCATTTCATTGCTCAATGATTTTCGTTTCTATTCACAATTTCACAATAAACTGAATATTTTATGTATTTAGACTTCAGTCAATCCCCTAAAATAAAAAAAAATATTTTGCAGTTGCTTTCTGATCTATTTTAATAAGGAAATTTTGATTAGTTCATGTGTCCAAGATAATCTGGAGAGCCTGGCCAGTTTTTTTTTTCCTGGGAAAGAAGGATTTTCAATTTGACTTTAATTCAAAATAAACGTGATTGACTGTACAAAGACAGTAAATTGTGAATATATGGATCAAATTCAAGGTTTCTATGATTTATTGAATGGCTAGCATGAAAAGGAACACAACACGGAAAGTATGCATTGTACTTGCATGTAATATATCGAGATTGACTATTTCTGTGTACTTATTTTTCTCGTTAGGCCTAAATCAGCCTACCCCGTTGCAAGAGATTGGACGCCATATTGGGGGTCAACATGCTCATATTTATACCCCACGCAACTAGTTGCGGGAGGTATAATGTTTTTGACCCGTCCGTCAGTCAGTCAGTCAGTCAGTCCGTCAGTCAGTCCTCTTTTTTTGTCAGCGCAACTCCTCATAAACTGCTGGACAGAATTTCGTCAAACTTTGCAGGTATTTAGGACACAATGTGTAGATGTGCATATTACCAGGAAATTCCGATTCCATTATTTTTTCCGAGAATTTCCGCACTTTTTAACTCAGGCATTTGACCATACCTTGAATATGAAAATGAACACTTTGTCAGCGCAACTCCTCATAAACCACTGGACAGAATTTCGTCAAACTTTGCAGGTATTTAGGACACAATGTGTAGATGTGCATATTACCAGGAAATTCTGATTCCATTATTTTTTCCGGGAATTTCAACATTTTTTAACTTAAGCATTTGGCCTTACCTTGAATATAAAGATGAACAGTTTGTCAGCGCAACTCCTCATAAACTGCTGCACAGAAATTCGTCAACCTTTGCAGGTATTTAGGACACAATGTGTAGATGTGCATATTACCAGGAAATTCCGATTCCATTATTTTTTCCGAGAATTTCCGCACTTTTTAACTCAGGCATTTGGCCATATCTTGAATATAGAGATGAACAGATTGTCAGCGCAACTCCTCATAAACCGCTTGGCAGAATTTCTTCATACTTTGCAGGTATTTAGGTCACAATGTGTAGATGTGCATATTACCAGGAAATTCCGATTCCATTATTTTTTTCGGGAATTTCCGCACTTTTAAACTCAGGCATTTGGCCATACCTTTAATATAGAGATGAACAGATTGTCAGCGCAACACGTCATAAACCGCTAGACAGAATTTCGTCAAACTTTGCAGGTATTTAGGACACAATGTGTAGATGTGCATATTACCAGGAAATTCCGATTCCATTAATTTTTCCGGAAATTTCAACATTTTTTAACTCAGGCATTTGGCCATATCTTGAATATAAAAATGAACAGTTTGTCAGCGCAACTCCTCATAAACCGCTTGGCAGAATTTCGTCATACTTTGCAGGTATTTAGGTCACAATGTGTAGATGTGCATATTACCAGGAAATTCCGATTCCATTATTTTTTCCGGGAATTTCCACACATATTATTAACTTTGGCATTTGGTCATACCTTGAATGTAGAGATGAACAGTTTGTCAGTGCAACTCCTCATAAACCGCTAGACAGAATTTCGTCAAACTTTGCAGGTATTTAGGACACAATGTGTAGATGTGCATATTACCAGGAAATTCTGATTCCATTATTTTTTCCGGGAATTTCCGCACTTATTAACTTTGGCATTTGGTCATACCTTGAATATAGAGATGAACAGTTTGTCAGTGCAACTCCTCATAAACCGCTGGATAGAATTTCGTCAATCTCTGTAGATATTCAGGACACAATATGTAGATGTGCATATTACCAGGAAATTCCGATTTCTTTATTTTTTCCGGGAATTTCCACACTTTCCAACTTAGACTTTTTGGCAATATTTAGAATAATATAGAGATGAACAGTTTGTCAGTACTACTCCTCTTAAACTGTTTTACATAGTTTTTTTTTTATCCCGAAGAGTTTTGCCTATTATTCAAGAAAATTTCTCCCCCCCCCCCAAAACCACTTCAATTTAATGTTTGGATTTGTATAATGCCAAGAAATTATGATTCCATTATTTATGTAGAAACTTCATTCCACATTTAAATGTCCTCATATGTAAGACATTTTGATGTGAAGATTTTTTTGCAATTATTGCCCTTTTTGATTTAAACTATGTATTTAAAGTGCATTGTGCCTTTCATTATGTGTTTCATCGTCAAGTTTTTGGGGAGCGTGGGGTATGTGAGCTAGCTCACTTTTTCTTTCATTCTTCATAATTTAAGCAAATCAAATTTTTCATACTTGCCACTGTATGGTAGGAAGCATTGTTTTTCTGGGTGAGAAATGCATATTTTTTTACAGCATTCTTTATTTCATAATTTTCATTCTACAGAGATTTTTTCCCAAATATTTCAGCACATTACCAGGTTGATTAATAAGCGGGTAAGTGGGGGCCAAGGGAAATCACTTGGTGAGAAAATATGTCATGAAAACTATCTATTGTTTAAATGCAAACATCATCATCATCATGGTTCCATATGGTTCCTGGTGGAACATAGGGCCTCAGCAACAGTTCCATCGCACCCTGTTTTGGGCAGCCTTTTTCAGTTGTTCCCAGGTAAGTCCACATTGCCTCATCTCATCTTCACATGATGTACTGAATCGGGACAGGAAATTCAGGAAACAACATGTAAATGCGTCCAATGATTTTATTTATGAGGATGATGAGATATGACGATGACAATGACGTGGAAATATGACTTGAAGTTGAAGTTGACATGGAAATGACGTGAATGACGTTGAAATGACGATTTACAATTAGAAGTTTCCTCTGGTGAAATTAATATCAGTACAAAGAATACTAGCAAATGGCAAACTGGTAACAATTGCGGCACCAAGCCCTGCCGCATTCTGCCATGATAACACGGGTTCTACACAAAAAAATACTGTGCCCCAAAAATGATGACGTCACATCACACTAATGACCCTAAAAAGTCTAGTTACCGAAATGGCCGTAACAATCCAGTCCCTTAATTGTGGAACAAATGTGACACAATTACAAAAATATATATACAGTGTATTCATTATATCCATTAACCCAAAAATTGTATAAAAATACAATGCAAGTTAAACAGGTTACACTGTACTAAATTCTCATCAACAAGGATAGGTGTACATGAAACATGATACCTAGCCAATTCAATACATGTACATAATAAAGAAGAATATTCATATATTCAAAGTCTCTTATTAAACATATCTCAAACAGTCTCTTAGTCCATTTCTAAGATCATACACAGCTTATCGACAAGTCGCGTTTAAATGTTTGTCGCTGTTTTCACTTTGACCTGACGCACGAGTCCATTTCTGTCAGGAATCGTCTCATGCACTGCTCCCATTGGCCAAGAGTTCCTTGGGGCGTTCGAATCCACAAATTACACAGTATCACCGACTTGAAAGTTTCTCTTGATATCATGCCATTTTCGTCGTTCCTGGAGAAGTGGTAAGTACTCGCGTACCCAACGATGCCAGAACAAGTTGGCCATATATTGTATCTGTCTCCAACGGCGTCTGTGGTACAGATCTGTCTTATCGAAGACTCTTGGAGGAAGGTTAGGTTTCCTCTTCATCAAAAGCAAATGGTTGGAGTAAGTGGCTCCAAGTCACCGTGTTGATCCGTGTTCTTTGTTATTGGTCGGTCGTTGATTGTATATTCAATTTCACACATTAGAGTATGAAGTCCTTCATCATCAAGTGTCTGCTCCTTTAGTACACTATTCATGGCTTTTACGAATAGATCTAATTAACCTCTCCCAGGCTCCCCCGTAGTGTGATCCAGCTGGTGGGTTAAACTGCCAGTCTACGTTCTTTTGTAACATCGCAGATTGGATCTGTGCTTGGTTCCATTCTTGTATGGATTTTTTAAGTTCACGTTCGGCACCAACAAAGTTAGTTCGTTGTCAGAACGTTTTTTCTTTACTTGTCCTCTTCTTGCTATGAAACGACGTAGTGCATTTATGTAGGAATCTGTATCCAACGAAGCTGCTATCTCTAGATGCACTGCACGACTAGCTAAGCAAGTGAATATAACACCGTAGCGTTTCACACGACTCCGTTTCACTTTGACTTCAAATGGTCCGAAATAATCGACACCAACTCTGCTAAACGGTGGTTCGTCTGGGATAATACGATCCTTGGGCAAACTTGCCATCTTTTGCTCTCCGACCTTAGACCTCTGTCGACTACAAGTAACACACTTTGATACGACTTTCCGAATTGCAGATGGAGCATGGATAAGCCAGTAACGTTCTCTCAGCTTAGCTAGCATATGATTTCTGCCACTATGTAACAAATCCTGATGAATTTGGTTAAGAATTCGAGTGGACACATGATGATCTTTGGGTAAAATCACTTGATGTTTCATTTCCTCTGGAAAACTTGACTTGTGTAAACGACCACCGACTCGCAAATGACCAGCATCCAAAAACGGATCCAGGCTCCGGATTCTGCTACCATGACTGACACTAGAGTTTCCTGACATAAGGGTATTCATTTCCGTAGAAAATTCTTGCCCCTGAATGAAAATAAGTATAGCTATTTCTGCTTCTTTCAAGTCCTCGTAAGAAATGTAAGCCTTGTCAGGAGAATCATCCAGGACCATTGAGTGAGAATCGAGTCTTTTCACACGAACACGTCTTAACAGTTCTTTACGCACCTTCAAAATCCATGCCACACTACGTTTTAATAAATACCAAGACGAATGATGTTTAAACAGCTCGTTAATATCTGCTGTATTCTCTTGTAACTCCTGTGATTTTGTGACAACTGTCTTTACAGTAACCTTTTTCTCCTCTGGGTCGTTGTCAAACAGTTCTCTGTCAGTGAGGTATGAACCTGGTGATCCTCAGGTTCAAACAGGAAATTGGGGGGTTTGATCCAGTTCTCCTGTTTCAATAAGCCATCTGCAGAGATACCTCTAGGTGCATGATCCGCTGGATTCAACCTTGTGTTAATGTATCTCCAGTCAGTTGGTTGTGACCCTTCATGGATAACTGCTAATCTGTTTGCGACAAAAGTATGAAATCTGGCCGTACTATTCTGAATATAACGTAGAACGGCCATGCTGTCGGTCCAGTATGTAATACGATGGACAGGAATGTTCAATTCTCTAAGTAACATCCTATTGGTTCTGACGGCTACTGTGGCTGCTGTCAACTCCAATCGTGGAATAGATGTTGCCTTAAGTGGAGCAACGCGAGATTTTCCTATAATAAAGGAACAATGACGTTCACCAGAAGCGTTCTCCATGCACAAGTATGACACTGTACCATATCCAGTTTCGCTCGCATCAGCATAATGATGTAACCGTACCATGAGTGGATGAAAACCATAAGGTTTCAGACATCTATTTACTTTGAAGTCCCTCAATTTCTCGAGATCTTGGTACCAATTATTCCACTGAATAGCAGTGTCATCAGGAATCTTATCATCCCATCCAGGCTGAAGTTTGCATAATTCCTGCAGAATGATCTTGGCCTTGAGTAGTAGTGGAGCTAAGAATCCCAGTGGATCAAACACACCGCTCACCATTGACAGAATTCCCCGCCTCGTAAGTGGTTTCCTGTTAAAGTCTAGTTTAAACTGGAAGATGTCAGAATTCACACACCAATGGATGCCGAGGGCTCGCTCTACCGGTAGTGTATCATAGTCAAGATCTAAGTCCTTGACCTCTTTAGCTCTATCGGATTTTGGTATCGAATACATGACCTCATGACTGTTGCTGATCTACTTCGATATATGAAATCCCCCACTTTCCAAGAGTCCCGGTAACTCTTTCACCAATGTCACAGTATTTCTTACAGAATTCACTGACCTCAGACAATCATCAACGTAGAAATTCTGAAGAACTGTCTTTATTGTCTCATCACTAAAATGTCCTGTCCAATCTTGGGCTGTTTTTTTGTAAACAAAAGTTGGCGCAACTAGGCGAAGATGTGGCTCCAAACAAATGCACGATCATCTGATACTCTAGTAAACTACTGGAAGGATTTCCATCTTTCCACCAGAGAAATCGTAGAAAAGTAGCATCTTGTGGCGGAACACGTACTTGGTAGAACATGCTGTCGATATCTCCCATCACAGCGATTTCCTCCTCTCTAAATCGCATCAAAGTCCCGATGAGTGTGTTTGTCAAGTTAGGGCCCTGTAATAATTGCTCATTCAGTGAAGTCCCTTGGAACCTCGCTGCACAGTCGAACACAACTCGAAGTTTTTTTCTTCTTGGGATGTAGTACACCATGATGCAGCAAATACCAAACGCGTCCATCATCTTGATTCAAGTCTTCTATAGGCACCTTTCGTGCATAGCATTCGCTAATAATTTTGTCCATGAAGGCTTTATAATTGTCATGGAATTCACTGTCACTGCAAAGTTTCTTAGCCAACGAATTTAGTCTCTGTTCTGCTTGTTTTCTTTTGTTTGGCATTATCACATTTTCTCATTTGAATGGTAGACCAATTACATAATGTCCATTTTCAAAGCGAACTGAATTTGTCACAAAGTCGAGAAATCTCCTGTCGTCCCTTGACGGCTCTGGAACATCATCGATAGCTCTTTCACTAAAGTCATGATTGAATTGATATCTCACTTGCTCCTCTTATCTTGCGTCGATATGGTTGATTGTGACGTATGTACTGTAAGTACCATTCTCTGGTCTGGTATCAAGCCGTCCATTGTACACTAGTAATCACATCCCATGGCTCCATTGCTTTTGGTACGTTGACACCAATCAACAAACCAACATTTCTATCTATGGTATCAATATGTATATCACGCAGATGCGGCCATTTTTGTAGGTCCTCGGACGTAACAATGTCTTTCTTAGATATGGGCAAATCCGGTTGAGTGTATATAGGAGGTAAGTCAATTGTGTGATCACCATTTAAATCACTCACTTCAAGACCAGATAGAATGCAACAGTTTTCTGTCCTCTGCTGTCCCATAGTTGTTAAGTTAAGCACAGTCTTTTTGCCTTCAAGATGAAGTGATCTTGCGATTTCCTCTGTACAAAATGTCGCTGTACTCCCAGAATCCAAGAAAGCATAAGCTGTAATAAATTTGTCACTGTGTTTTAATTTCAGACTTACTGGTATGACAGGAAGCGCTTGCCTCACTGAGTCCCCAGCTCCCATATGCGCTGTTGAAGAAACGGCTGCAGATGAGCTGTTGTTGTTTTGATCAGTAGTCACTGGGTTTTCCTTGCCTTGTCGAGGATTCACATGAAGTATAGATGGGTGACACTTCTTACAGTGAACGCAGTATAACTTGTGTTGACAGCCTCCCTTAAGATGTCCTGATCTCAAACACGAGAAACACAGTCCCTTGGACTTCAACACTTCGTATCTGTCCTTTAGGGGTAGCTTCATAATGTTCCGACAGTCTTCCAATGAATGTGATGTGCCTTGACAATAAGCACATGGTTTCACAAATCCAGATGATTTGGGTCTATGTTGTTCAGATGCATAATTGTTTGTATATAGATGAGATTCCACGGTCTTAGTTGCAAAGTCCCCTTTCTGTTTTGAGAATGTGGCTGGTTTAGCATTCTGTCCGTGTGTTGAAGACGTTGAGATATTCATCACTTCTCTTCCATAAATAGGGTCGTTAGCCTTTTTAGCTTCCTTACGAACAAACTTCACCAAGTTCTCAAACTTCACAACTTCTCTTCTGTCTTTGAGCTCGTACACAACATTTCGCCACTTTTTCTTGTAAGTAGAACGGAAGTTTATAATAAGTTTCATGTTCTCTGGATACTCTGAGGCTCTAGCGCTGGCTACGTTATTGACAGCATGCTGACACTCTGTAAGGAAAATTGCATAGTCATCAAGTCCCCTTGCATTGTCTTGTTTTATTGATGACCAATTCAATGCTTTTTTTACATAAGCTTGCGCAACAATGTCTGTGTCACCATATCGATCTTTGAACTCATCCATCGCTGCCTTGTATCCTCCTTCAGCATTTAAGTGTGAATATCCAGTCACTATTCTGTTAGCCTCACCACTGGTAAATTGCAGAAGAAAGTTCAAACGTTCTTTATTTGAGCTGGTATTAGCACACACCCTTGTATTAAACTGTCTAATGAATCTCTGGTAGTCTATTGGATTCCCTTCAAACTTCTGTATTTCTGATTTAGGCTTATTTAGTTCTTGTGCAACAATAAGTAGGCCTTCATGTTCACGATTATGACTATGCGCATGTCCTGAATTGTATAAGTCATCAAATGTTGGTAACACAGGCACATAAAGCGATGATGTGTCGACATAGGAATGTAAGGAATACTATGTGGCGTACATGGAGTCACACTAACAGGTACATTTGATGAAGTACCTGG
>PRKT01001822.1:9856-12356 GCA_003671525.1 Saccostrea glomerata | reverse complement strand
GAGAAGAAAAATTTTAAAGAATTTTCCTATATATTTCTATGTAAAACTTTGATTAGCCATTTTGGCCCTGCCCTACCCCCGGGGGTCATGATTTGAACAAACTTGAATCTACACTATCTGAGGATGTTACCCCATAAGTTTCATCTTTCCTGGCACAGACTGGGTTCTTAAGAAGAAGATTTTTAAAGAATTTTCCAATATATTTCTATGTTAAACTTTGGTCGGCCATTTTGGCCCTGCCCTACCCCCGGGGTCATGATTTGAACAAATTTGAATCTACACTACCTGAGGATGTTAACCCATAAGTTTCATCTTTCCTGGCACAGTGGTTCTTAAGAAGAAGAAGATTTTAAAAACATGCCACCAACTTTTCATTAATTCCCAATTATCTCCCCTTGAATGAGGGCGTGGCCCTTCATTTTCAGTGGTTTTTGAGAAGAAGTCGAAAATGTGAAAAGTTTACAGACAGACAGACAGACGGACACCAGACAAAATGTGATCAGAAAGCTCACTTGAGCCCTCGGCTCAGGTGAGGTAAAAACTAAAATTTGTATTAGTGTATAAAGTTTGATGAAAATATCTTCAACAGTTTTTTTCAGAATTGAAACTAAAATATAAATAAATTGGATATAGATAATAAATTCTCATCAAATTATGTACAAGTGCATGTTAAACATATAAATGTCTTCAATTATTTCTTAAAAACTAAGCAAAATACAAATTAAAGAGTAGGGAGGTCAAGGTCACAGGAATGTGCAAGATGAAGTTTTTGATGCAGATGAATAGCTCTCAATAATACATATCAGCATATTATGTTTGTTAAAAATATCTTGAATGATTTAATGAAACTGAGCTTAACACTCTGTTTTAAGAAAAGAAAGGTCAAAGGAAAGGTTGTGGTCAAAATGTTGTTCTAGCTGAAAAGCTTACATCAGTGTGAATTTACTATTAGCATATAAAGTTAGATAAAAATATAATTAATGGTTTATTTAAAACTTAGATAAACACATATTTAAAAAAGTGAGGTCAAGGTCAAACGAAAATTCAAGGTCAAAATAAGTTAATGCAATAATAGCTCTCATCAATATGTATCAGCATATTAAGTTTGATAAATATATCTTGAACTGTTTATTCAAAACTGATTTAGTCTAAGACATTAATTTTAGTGAGGTCAAGATCACAGGAAATGTCAATGTAAAAAAGAGTGAAGCATTGTAAAGCTTTAACTGCTTACATCAGTACGTATCATCGTGTGAAGTTTCATTACACAACTTGAATCATTATGGTTTCTTTAAAATAAAGATAAACACTAATTTTAAGAAAAGTTAAGTGAAGGTCAAAGGAAAGTAAAGGTAAAAAAATATTGCCACAGTTGGATAGTTTACATCAGTATATGCATCAACAATGAACTTTGATAAAAATATATAGAAAGTAATTTCTTTGAGCTCGATGGAAAGACAGATGGAAGGGTAGAGGACGGACATGACAAAAACTAATACATGTATTCCTAATCATGGCGTAGCATAAAAAACTTGAATCTACATTATATGAGGATGTTTCCATATCAAGATTATACATGCAAATTCAAAGAATTGTGGTCCTCTGCTTTCTGTGTTTAAGTGAATGGGATGCCATAATTCATGGCAGATTGTGTATCAAATATGCACCCCTATCATATGTCACTTTATGAAAATTAGGTCAAAGGGGGGGAAATCATCGCATGATCGAAATATTTTGTTGCAGGTAAAGTACATGTCAAATATGAAAGACCCATCTCTTTTCAATCAAAAGTTATATATATATTATATATATATAAATATATAATATAATATTTTTGAAAAGTAGGTTAAAATTCTAGGTCAAGATCACAGAGTCAAAAGTCATGATATATTTAGAAAAGTCTTTTCACATGTAATATACATGTATAATTTAAATGCCATATCTTTTCTTTTTCAAAATGATTAATTTAAAATGTTATTTTTTGGAAAGTAGGTAAAATTTTAAGGTCAAGGTCTCACTTGGGTTAAAAAATCATAGTACATTTAGAAAGTTTTGTGGTAATGTACATGTAAAATATGAAAGCCCTATCTCGTATTATTCAAAAGTTATGATCAAGGTTAAATTTTTTGTGACAGATGCACATACTGTCAAAGATGGCCAGACTGACAGACAAATAAGATTTAATGTTCCCTCCCTTTCCCCCAAAACGGGGGACAATAATGCCCTTGCTGTTCTTGAGAAGAAGATTTATGATGAAAAAAATTCCCTGCATATTTCTTAACGCAAATCAATATTGTGTTTTTATGTCATTTAATTGTTTGTTTGTTGTTAAACATCCCTCTCAGGAATTTTTCACTCAAATGGAGACACCACCACTTGAAAAATAATGAGGACAAGTCAGATTTGAGGTCAACATTCATTTTAGGAGTTTTCAACCATTAAGACGTAAAGAGACAGGAACTCGATCCTTCCCCTCACCCCATCCCAGACCCCTGTTTAT
>PRKT01001821.1:36590-48372 GCA_003671525.1 Saccostrea glomerata | reverse complement strand
CACTGAAACACAAAGTAGACTCACATAGATCCAGAATTTTAACAAATTTCCCCATCCCTTAGGATGTTCGACTTCTGGTGTCAATTGTACCTCCGTTCCCGGAGTACGTAAATCAAAGTCGGGTGTACGACAAATCGGATTTTCCGCTTCTTCAAATTCCGTCAACAAATTTCTTCGCACTGAACTTCACGGGGCCCTAGGAGTCTCTGCGCTTCGTATAGTTTCCATATATAATTTGTGTATTTCAGGTTGTTTAAATAGCAATGTCAATATCACTGCAATGTGCGCCACTAAAACACAACTCACAAATAAATCCAGTTTTGAACAAAAAATAATTACATTATTCACATCACCACTAATAAAGTTACACGTGAATTTTGATGCGGCAATCACATGCCGGACATCGGTAGAAATGGCTCACAATCCCTTAACTTTCGATTATCAAACGATGTCGATTTTCTGTTTTGATGAACATATTGTAACAATTTGGGCAGTCTTTCAAATCGAATGGTTCAATCCTGACGAGCACTTTATTCCCTGAATCATCATAATCATAAATGTACGCCAGTCTCTGGTTCGAAACGTTTCTAGGTAAATCCATAGTCCACAAATTCACTGAATTTTCTCAAAAATAAATCGCACCGGAATTGTTCAATCCCACTGGAATTATAATATCCCACCGCTGCCACCAGTTGTAACGTCCGAGCAATTATCAGATAAATTCTTATTGCAAACAGCAATAATATGTAAGATATAAGTAAACGCTCAATGCGTAATCCAGGTATTTAATCGCTCCCGGCGATTTACTCCCTCCTTGGAAATTAAAAGTCAGTATCGGTTAACATTTTATTTACACACTTTTCATAGTTAAGAATCATCCAAAATCATCACAATAAAACACTGTATAATTCATCCTGAAACAATATTTGAGCGAAGTATATCCCAGCACAACTATATCAAAATTGCGTCCCCGTATAAAATAAGTACCCGTATATATACTAAATAACCATCACTCCTTAGGAGTGATGGGGTATAAAGAAATGACCATCACTCCTAATGAGTGACCGGGTGTAAACAAACTATTCTAAAAATAGAGCGAGTGACCTTGGGTTACATAAATACTGCAGAATATTAAATAAACAAAATAATTTAATTTAGAAAAAGAGTGACTTAGAAATACGTGACAAAAGCAATCGGGGGTCGTACCTTGTCGATTCAAGGTTCTGGAGATGATTTTCTATAATCATTATTCTTAATAAACGATTGACAAATGATTTATTACAAAAGCCCGCAAAATATACAAATAAATGGTAACCTTATCTTGGTTAATAATTACAGTGAATCAAAGAATTACAAATGATTGTGAATAAGCAGTGGGTAGTCTATCCTTAACAATGGCCAACCTCGCTTGTACTGCAGCCTTTTTCAGGACACAGTCAATACAAGTGACAGTCTTTCAGCTGTTGTGCACATTGCTAGCCTTATTCAGACAGACACTCTGCACAAAGCAGCATGGTCGCCAGACGGGTCAACAAGCTTAAGACGAATTACAGTTGTGGTGATTAACCTCAGTTGCTACTTAGCCTCTGAAGGGCTTGCCTTTTCAAAACATAAAAGCCTTTTTTAAACCATAATTCGTGTCGACTACACCTTATTTATCTTATATGGTGGACTTCTTATGAAAGCTGACTTTATTTTGTTAAGTTTCATCACTTACCGCTGTTATGGTTCGCATACATCTTACTATAAGCGCAGCTTGCGCTGAAATAAACGCTCTATAACGCAGATTCAGCCTATTAAGGCGGAAGTTTACATCCGCAACCTGATAACTGAATCTGACTGATCACCATATAAATTTCCGGAATATTACTATATTATAAAGTCAATGATTAATGGTAAAAAATCATTGCCATTAAATCGATCATGAAAATGATGATGAAACACGCGCTGATACCCTGGATCTTTGTCACGTGATATTGCCTTTCGTTTCTGCGGAGTATAGGCTACATGTATTTTGCATGGTGCGGTGCAAAATGTAGAAAAATAATTATCCAGGCTCTTTGCAGCTGTAGCATATTCAAAACAATTTTTACTTGTTGAACAATTTTTTCAATTTTTATTCACCATGCACTTTTATCACATCGTTCTTATCCGGAAAACCATGACGATCTCCTTTCGTATCTTAGACACTCCCAGGATGGGGAGTAATTATAGTAAAACCCTTTTCTATTTAACTATTAATCATCAATTATCTGCACTATAAAATGTAATTGAAACATAATAACAACGATCAAAACTTAATTCAAAGCAAGTTTTTAAAATATTTTACTCATGATTTCATACATGTTATCATTTAAAAAATTATTTTGCTGAACTTATGGAAAAATAACATCTCATTTTCCCATGCACACTTTTTAACACAACCACAAATAGATCGACCGATGCTGCGGCCGATAATAATGGACAAGCAAGGTGAAATGTAATTTTTGCTTTGAGTGAGAGTTACCTTTCCTGGACCATATCTCTAGTAGCTGTTCATCCAATCTTAATTAATATTCCTTAAAAATACCCTTTCAGCTAACAAAAATACTATAATAGTAAATAGAGGATATCTATATTGTGTGATTTGATATTGGCTTTATCCAACGAGCTGAAATGGTGTATATATTCGCGAGGCTTGCCGAGCGAATATACACCATTTCAACGAATTGGATAAAGCTAATATCAAATCACACAATTATAGATGTTCTATTTATTTCATACGACTTTCGTTTTAACAAAACTTTGAGACTTCCCCTGCGAAACTACATGAATGACTGCCAAAATCAAATCGATGACGTATAACTTGATGACGTAGCACCGTTGATGTTTACATGCGTCGAGAGAAAGTAGATCGAGTTCAAAATTTAGAATATTTGCTATCTGTGTCTTTGAAAACATCATTTGACATTTGCTGGAGCTTTACATCAAACGAACTTCTGACTGAAAGTTGTTAGGACTATGGGAATCGTGAAAATCAACTCTTTTTACGATGGCAGTACAAATAGTGCTAGGCAAGGCTAGGGGCCTAGACTTTGTCTAGATTGTTTGCTGATCCATGGTAAGTTACACCTACATTACTAAGTAGGCATACGTAGTATAATGTAAGAAAGCATTGTTAAAGATGTCAAAGGAGTCTTATAACAACAACTTAACTGGTAGGCTTCACTTTCTCCGACAACGATTTAAGGGGGGGGGGGGGGTTAACATCTGTCTTCAAATAGCCAACGGGTTCCTTGATAAAATAAGACACTTCTTTGACATATACCAGTCTTTTTCTTGCTTTTTACGATATTAATACTCTTTATCATTCATTTTATAAGGGCAACAATTTTCACAAATAAAAGTTTCAATAAAATAAAATCTTGAAGCGAGGGATCGTGTCAAAGCCGGAAGTGCTATTGATAAAGCATCTACCCCTTGATAAAGCACAAGTTTATCCAACGGCCTGTATCACCAACACTTATGAGATAATATTGTAATATCAAGTTAAGGGTGATAGCTAATTACATGTACAAACGGGTCTATCCATTGATTACTAGAGTATTCTTCAAACAAAATTTTATTCACATTAATTTCATTGAAATTGTACGTACAGGTAATTTACATCAATTGATTATATGAACACATATTTTATAATTTATTTAAAAAATAAAATTTGGTATGATTATTATTTTTTAAATCATGATATATGAAGCAATTATTTAACAAGGAAGATCCCCATTAATATACGTCCTTATAGTATGTATAGCTATATAGATACTAGTAAACAAAAAGGGACTTGACGAGCTACTAACATAACCTGGAAAAAGAGTAAAATTTTAAAAAATTTAAAAGTTCGCTGTTTATCAATTTATTTCTCTGTATATTTAGACTGCCACTTCATAATAGTACAGTTGTATAAACCGTGTCTCTTTTTTTAAACTAACTCTTTTCCTACTTCCACATTAAAACATTCCCCAAAACTGCTGTTAATATACCAAGATTTCCTGGTTCTGATATTGAAACTATCGAAAATTCCGACTATTTTTTCTGCCATCTTGGTTGGCAAGACAATTCAACGTGCTTTTTTCATCACTTCTGCAATGAGTATTTTTGTGGACATGGTTTAGAAAATGTTTGGAAAATTATGATATATGCGGAGAGATAAATCGATAAACAGTAATATTTTTTCCATATGGTGTCATTAGTTAAAACAGAAAAAGATACTCTGTGCTAACTATCACCTTTTAGAAGATGAAATATGATTACGTTCACCATATCCGCGGGCCAGGGAACAAGTATCTCTGAAGATCCCTAATATAAAATATAAACAAAACTGGTGAAATAAAATACAGTTACAAAACATAAAAGTTTTATAAAAAGTGTGGGAATAAAAACGCATTAAAATAAGAAATTAATATGTTTAAAATCTTGTTATAATGACATAAAACAGTTTGCGTTATTCTTGGCTCTTAAACATTCTATCCCGTGAGGATCCGGGTTAGAATAGGTCCTCAGTACCCCCTTGCTTGTCGTAAAAGGCGACTAAATGGGGCGGTCCTTCGGATGAGACCGTATAAACCGAGGCCCCATGTCACAGCAGGCGTGGCACGATATTGATCCCTCTGCTCAATGGCCCTTGGTCTTGATCTTGGTGTCATTTGGAAGAACCTGAAAAGTGGAGTATTCATACCAAATATGAAGTCTCTATCTTCCATGGTTCCAAAGTAATGGCAAAGGTTAAAGTTTGCAGAAAAAAGCTAATTTTAGCATATAGGCCAGAGTTTCATGTAAGATCACAAGGTCATTGACCTTGGTGTCATTTGAAAGAACTAAATTAGTGGAGTGTGCATATCAAATATGAAGTCCCTGTCTTTCATGGTTCAGACGTTATTGTGAAGGTTAAAGTTCGAGACAAACAAGCAACCAGACAAACAAACAGACAGGACAAAAACAATATACGCTCTGGATCTATCGATCCGGGCGCATAAAAATATTTGCGTTGCAATGCTCTTGGTGAATTATTGCAATTATTAAAATAATCATTTGGATTAATGCATTGTTCGAATTTTTTCTTCGCATATGCAAGTGATGCTCGCTATATAATTAAAAAACAAATTGCAATTGAAAAAATTTGTATAGTAAATTATGCCGGGACCGCGGACGGACGGACGTCGACATACTAGTATCTCAGGTTCTCAACCTATCCGTTGTCGAGATATCAAAGTTAACCTTTATACTGAATGAGAGGTGTTTCTTCATTAGGATTATTTTGATATTCATCATAAGCAATTTCAATATCTCTTTTGTCATCTTTTGAGAGAATTTCTTTGTCATGCGCTTTTAAAAAGACTGAGATAGCAAATGGGCTTATCAAGAACAAGACTAACTCAAGCATTTCTTTAAAGTTACCAGCAGTTTTAGAGGTGCCACTAAAAATAAATATCATCATGATAACGGCAAGACATATGAAAACTACTATACTTTTCAAGCAGAAGAAATACTTTTTTCTCTTCTCAAATAAAAGCCTCTTTGTCACTTCATTGAATTCTTTTTCGTTAATAGTTTCATTTTCATTAATATTGTCTTTTCTTTTATATTCAAAAATATATTTTAGTATTTCGGATTTCATGTTGATTATTTCTACTAGGTATCTGACAAAATAAAATATTGCCATAACGATTATTAAAGTGTATCTAAACAGGTGGATTCTTATGGCCAAAGTTACAAAAACAAAATACATTATGATTCGAAAAATAAAAGTGAAGGTTGATAACATCGGCCGGAAAATAATATTGTATGTTAGGAAATATACAATAAAAATACAAAGAATTACAACTCCTTTGCAATATTTAGACCAGTCATTAAATTTTGTATTTTTTCTAATATTATAAATCAAACAATGGAATGCGAAGGTAAAAAAAGGGAAAATACTGAATATCATCTGAAAAGGAAAATCAAAAACACAAAGGGTATTTTTCAAGCAACAATGACAAGAACGGGTTTCGCTGCAAGCATTGCATGCGTTTTTTAGAATATAAATTCGAGATATGAATCGATCATTTATTCCTGTAAAACTTTCAACGATATCTTGTTGTTGTTGTTGTTGATCTTGTTGTTGTTGATCTTGTTGTTGTTGATCTTGTTGTTGTTGATCTTGTTGTTGTTGACCTTGTTGATCATTGTCCGTGAAACATATTTTAGTTAACATGGGTAAGGTAAATAAAGAAAAATCATCTGATATAAAACTTTTGTAGTAGAATTCGACTAAAATAATATAAAGACAAGGAATAAATGTAGCATATAAAATGTCACAAGCTAATGCACCATTTTCACTGTCAATGCAATTAAAAAATGGTTCACTGGTTCGAATTGCATTCCATGTTTTCTTGTAAATTGACTTGTACATTAAATGGCGCCCAATAACTTTGTATAGACTAAAAGGCATGATTATAAAAATCCAAACAAGCGCAAATAATCTGCGCGAAGGTGAACAACTAGAACAAGTTTCTCGTTTTCCATAGAATAATTTTAGGAGTACTCTTCGTATACCGCATGGTCTATCATTTTCTCCATAGTTAAATTCCTTTGAATGCATTTTTTCCTTTTTAAAATAAACTGATATTGGTACAAGCTTATTATTATCACCCTCCCTCCTATGTTTTATATCTAGGGCGGAAAATATCCAAACAAACTGTAATGAGAGTAAATAGCAAAAGATTGCTATCAACCCAGGGAGAGTTTTGTTTAAATAAACGGTTTTTTGTGGCCATTCAGAACACTTCAAGTCATATCCAATCCAAACTGTCGTTAGATAATAAATAAAGTTGCGAAATGCACTTTCATTATAAAGTCTATTACATAAATAATAGTTTGTGCTATTATTAAGAATTTCTTTCCATAAAAGAGATTGAACAGCTTCAATCGATTCTTTTGATTTCATTTGACAGTTACTGTTGTTTTTTCTTAGATGCATGTCGACCTCCTTTACCTCATTATCAACCCAAAATAGATGAAACGTGATCAGATCGAAATCAATCGGAAGTTCTTCTAGAAATTTTTCGGACTTATCCACAATTTGCCAGTCTACAAGATCATCAAAATTGAATTCATTCTTATCTTCATGCGATTCCGTGTCATTTTCAACCTTGAGTGTTAAATATATAATGTACACAGACTGACTTTTTGCTTGTCGAACTATTTTGCTGACATACTTTCTGTCATCTTCATCAAAATGAAATACACATGGAGGCAACTCATCTTCATTAACTTTGATCTGTGTTTGTAAAGATGAGTTGTAATTTGTCATTTTGGTGGTCTCCGATTTGATAAAATTCACATTCTTATCTGCAGTTTCTTTTTGCTGTGTTACCGCGGTTTTATTTAAAGAGCTAATTTCGCTAGAATCCTGAAGACTTCTTCTTCTTAAATAAGTGCCTCCTGGATTTCTCGTGGCTGGAGGTATTCTCTTCTCCTCAACAGAAATGTCTGTTGCCTTGTAAATGACGCACAACATTGTTATTTGCAAAATTATACACCCGGTGAACACAAGTACTTGTTTTGTAACAAACGGCATATTCTACTGAAATTATAAAAGAATAATTTGTGTTGTAAATACAATACAGAAAAGGTAAACAAAACATGACTTGTATTTAATAAAAGCAATTTATATTTTCTGTTTTCAGTTCTTTTTATAGAAAAATGAAACGAAGTACGAACAACAGTTCAATAATTTTAATATATTAAAGCTGAACACTACTCGTAAAAAGGCATAGTCCGCCATATTTCTCGTTCTTCAACGCTCTCCCTACAACTCGTATATAAGGAGCAGATTGCTAGTCAGTTCAATGTATTTTACTATAGAGATCCGACGAGTGCAGACGTACATCTAACAAAGCGTGCTACTCAATATCGATGAAATTATCAAATTTTACGTATTTTTTCCAAAACAGGACAAAAGTATCATAGAAAATACAGGTCAATACATTATTTACAAACAGAAAATGCACATGAAAACAAGAAATAAACGCAAAAATCTAAGATCACGATGGGAGTACTACATGTCGGCCACGAGTTTAGAGTGTGCAATCGGGTGTAACGAAAGCGAAGGGTTTATATACCCGTCTGACAGTGCCTATTTATGAGAAGTGTTCAGCTTAACTAACCTTGATGTACATAGTACAATTATAAAAACAAACTAGACTCTTGTTGCCATGGCAACAAAAAAGTCTTCCGTTCCTGTTTGATACCGTATGCATTGTTTTTTTGTATGTAGAGAAACGTGTACATTATTTAATAAATTTAACATTGTAAGAAACTAAGTATGTCATTTCGGTACTTGCAGTCCTTTGATTTTTACTGCAAAAATGAATGCATCTGTTGTTCTTCTGCATGCAATTTTTTTGGTTAAGAAGAATATTTTTACTGTCTTTAAATTAAAAAAATAAATGCGGAGTATCTAGAAGACAACTTGCGGTACTTTGATTTTCACTACAAAAATGAAAGTATTCACCATCCTTGATGAATACACATGACAATTTATAATACGTGTTTATATGAATTGAATTAATTTTTGCATTCAAAGAAAGATTTACATGTATATATAAGTCAAAGTAAAATAATATAGTTTATATCCTTTCAGTACTTGTGGTACTATGATTTTTATTGACTGACAAAAATAAGCTTCCATAGGCAACTTATTGTATGCAATGATGTTTATGTGTAGGAAAGCATGCCTGTTTATACTACATACATGTACATGTACACTTTAGTGAGAAAAAGGTTGGTATCTAAAACAGTCTTCTCAGTACTTTAGGTACTTTGATTTTCATTGCAATTATGTTATCTTACTCCTAATATAAATGAGTCTGTATGTTTTGATTTTTGTATGCAGAAAAACATGTAAACGTAACCTTCATGTAATTAAAAGTAAGAAATGCGCCTTTAGTACTTTCGGTACTTTGATTTTATAAATGCAAAACGAAAGTAGCCGAAATCTACAAAACGTGTGATCTGATTTTAAAACAAATTATATATTTGGCTATTGTGGACAAATCTCTATTATACCTAGAAAATTCTTGAAAAAATTATTTAAAACAAAAAAGTCGAAAATTAACCGAAAAACAAATTCACTTCCGGTTCGGACAGGAAGTAACTGAAACACACGAAAACTACGTCAAAACAAAGAGAATGTGATGATCTAAGAGTCCCGTAAATTTAACATTTTTACCACAACCGGTTCTTGAGAAAAATTCTGGACAAAAGTCAATTTAAAATTTGGAAATTCGGCCATAAGTTCGGACCGGAAGTTAATATTTCAAGAACGGAATTTTATATAAACTTCACATATCAGCCTTGAAGTTCTATCCTGTAAAAAATTGTGAAAATCTATGCAACCATCTCTGAGTAATAGCGCTCACAAAATTTGGGAGGAATAATAATAATAATAATAACTAGAGCAAAGCTCGTTGCAAAGCAACGAGTAGGTCTTCCGTCCGGTTTTGACCGGAAGTGCCGGAAGTGACATGAAAAAAAAAAGCAATGAGCTAAGTCATCTCCAGTGACTTTATAATTTCAATTTTGCATCAAAAACCTTCAAAATAAGCTATTTTTAGCTACTTCCGGTTTGACCGGAAGTGACGCCGACGTACGAAAAATTAATTTTTATGCTCCCAGAGACATATGTTTTCCAAAAACTTGTCAAGAACGGCAAAAATATGCGTTTTCCGACTACTTCCGGTTTGGCCGGGAGTGACGACGCTGGACATTTTTTGACGACTTCAATAGATTTAGCTTGTCATTTTGAACATCTTTGCTTCTTTGACGTGTTACAAATTCTCAATAGTTTTTGAGATATTAAGGAAAAACTTTCGGCCGCTCTAGGCCCTTCATTATAGGGGCTAGCCCTTTTTTCGAGATATCATTTGAACGATCTTTAAATTCTGCACTTCTTTTGTTCTATACGTTTTCACAAAATATTTTTAGGTAAAAAGATATCGAAGAAAAGGTGTGAGAAATTTTGAAATTTGTGATAGGTCTATTTTCGGGCCATAGCGAGCGCCGACGAGCGTCATTTCCGGTAAATTTGATATACCTGATGCACCTCTCCAGACATAGCTCTACCTAGCCTCAAAGTTTGAAGTTTCTATCTAGAGCCGTTTTTCGGGAAAATTGTGGACAAAATTAAAAATCAGAAAATCGACGATATCTCTAGTCCGGAAGTGACGTCATCGAAACGGAAAAAAACGCATAAGGTTCAAGTGATGTTCCATACGTCCTGAAAGTTTCATTAGATTTTGTTGAGCCGTTTTCGAGAAATCGCGTGCACAAAATCGGTAAGAAAAAAAAATAATAAAAATGAAAAAGAAACCGAAGAAAAACAATAAGGTCTTCCGCTGAAGACGGAAGACCTTAAAAAGAAACAATACAAACACTATAAGTCTTCCGTTGTGAACGGAAGACTTAATTATTCCGACCGTTCTCAATTATGATTTTTCAAGGTCAGCTGGCCACGAAATTTTCATTATAATTTATATCAGTCAAAAATAATCAATCATATCTGATGTTGCGTTATGGAGTTCTCTCCTTCCCACTCATAAAATTAATTTATGAATTTTACAATAAAGGAAAGAGCAAGATATTTTGAACTTTTTAAGTTGATTTGAAACTTCATACAAGAAAGATAAGCTATATGTGTCTTTATTAATCCTTTTTGTCTACAATTTCTGTTTTGCCTTCTAGATGCTATATACAAGATATGAATCAAAGGGATGCCGAAAACATAATTGCTTTATATATTGAATAAAGTATTTTAAATATCAGATATCTACACTGTATAATTGATTTTCGAACATAGCAAATAGTTTTATAAACCTGAAGTGGAAGGCAAAACTTTTGTAAAATTGAAAATGCAAACATTTTATAATCTGGGATAACAAAATAATTCACAATCCCCTGACCTTGTACATGTATACATGTAATGTACCGACTTCTACATGTAGCTGTAGATTGGGGAGACAGAGGGGGCCCTTCGTAAATGCTTTTTATTTTAGTTTTAAAATTATATATGAACAAGTAAGAATCGAAGTTTTATAAAGATATGACTCTGTTATTATTCATGTTGTAAATAGACTTGTAACCTTGGGAGAATTTAAGACTCACTTACATTTTCCATTTTAAAGATGAAATACTGTATATTACTTATTTTTTTTTTAATGCTTTTATCGCAGAACCGGCTCGACATAAGTTTCAGCTTTTCTGGCCCAGTGGTTCTTGGGAAGAAGATTTTTATTTTTTCCCCTATATATATTGTATTTCTATGTAAAATTTTCATTCCCAATTGTGGCCCGTCTCAACGTCCCACAGAATTTACATAGATTTCAGCATCAAATAAAAGCGAGTAATATTTTTTCGTGAGCAATGATTCTCGCGAAATTTCGCGGAAATTAATTCCTCGCATATAATTAGGAATCTACAGTAGTAAATGATATTTAAATATTGTACACTCTTTGTTAAAATAAGTGATAATTCGAAACTCTGTGAAAAAAAAAATCAAGAATACATGTAATTATTATACCTCAATTGTAAATACTCTAAAACCATAAAACTGTCTATTTCCTCGAGAAGAGACTCTCTCATCTAAACAAGAGGCCCATGGCCATGGGCCACATCGCCCACCTGAGTAGCTTTGGTGATGCCATTCTTTTTCATATTTTCTTCCTTGTAATTCCTATTGTGGCCTTGCCGTACCCCCCCCCCCCCC
>PRKT01001821.1:15037-36370 GCA_003671525.1 Saccostrea glomerata | reverse complement strand
CCCCCCCCCCCCCCAAACAAATATCACAATTTTAAAAAAAGAAAAAATTAGAATCAACACTACCCCAGGATGATTCCACAAAGTTTAAGCTTTTCTTGCCTATTAGTTTTTGAGAAGATTTTAGAATTGTTTATATATATATATATATATATATATATATATATATATATATATATATATATATATATATATATATATATATATATATATATATATATATATATATATATATATATATATATATATATATATATATGTAAAATTTTATTCTCTATTGCGTCCCCCCCAACTCCCGGGGTCATGATTTTAACAATTTAGAATGTAAACTATCCTAGGATATCCTAGGATATCCTAGGATGTTTCCATATAAGTTTCAGCTTTTCTGGCTTACATGCATGTTTAAGATGGTCTATATCTGTACACTGCAGAAACCTTTAAACCTTAAAAAAAGTCTATTTGATATTTATTGATTTCAGCAGGCTAAAAATACAAGACTGACAATTTTGTGATTAAGAATATAACTAAGATGAACGAGGTCTTTATCACTGATTTCTTGAATATTTATGTATTCCGTATCACCCGCAGGGGTCGGAACCAGGGAGCTATTGGGGGCTTATCACCCACGTTCTTTCTTGATTGTTTGTTGTTTAACGTTCCTCTCAAGAATTATAACTCATATGGAGACATCGATATCACCGATGAATGGCTATATATTTGACCTATAACCGGCAACGTATGGTCATTGAGCAGAGGGCGAGGGATATTTTTCGTGTCAGCACCTACTGGGGCACGGGAACTCAGTTTAAACGGTCTCATCCGACAGACCGGTCTCAACGTCCCACAGTGGATTTAGACCCTCAACGAAAGAATCAACTCCTCACTCCGCGACTCTTAAGGGTACTTAACACACAAAAAAATGAACGCATGGATTGATATATATAATTATTTGAGTGATTTTGATTTGGAATGACGTAAATAATATAAAGAAATCGTAGGTTTTTCTTGGTGATTAGATATGAGACTTTTTTTTTTGCTTTCTATATAATTCCATACAGAATTTTGCACAGATGACAAAATTTTAAACAATTCCCCCATTACACCTGGTATACATCATTCAGATTACCAATTTGAATATAAATCTAAGAGAAATGTTTCTGATATCTGAAAAAAAATTGTGTCACTTATCCTTAAACAGACGCTCTTACAACTGCGCCGCTCAGGCGATCCACGATTTTGTGGAGATATATATACATGTAATATACATCTAGGTATTGAACATTGGGGCGTACACTTAACCCCACCCCCACTTTCAACAGACACCTACAGTGTATGAAAGAAGGGTAAGTGTTATTTATAAAAAAATCGGTACTGAAAGATAAAAGACAATTTTCATTTTTTTTTATGTATCTTTTAATACACACTAGCCTGTAATTTTTTGGTCCCCATGACATGTACGTACATGTATATTGTAAAGTATACCGTGTAATGCTTTGAAATAATACCTCATCTAACATTTTTAAAGAAGAGCGACAGAACAGTTTGGTATCTCAGGTATATACTTGACAAAAGGTTTCAGATTTAGGCTTTCTCACAAGTTCTTTAAATAAATATATTTGTTCTACTCTTGTAATTGTCTACACTTTATATTTTTGTTTTTTCTCCCGACCTGAATCATTATCGCGAACTGTCTCTTAGTAAAGAATCCAATGGATGTTTTTCTTGTTCTTTTGCACATCTTTTTTAAATATTTTAATTTTTCAATTCCAAGCAATTAAAATATTTTAATATACACCCAACACAGTACTAACACTGGATTAAACAACTGATAACATAGAGTATCTAGAACCTGCACTCGATCATGAAGTACCCTTTTATTTTTATTTATTCACGATTTGATCCATTTATGCATAATCAAAATAATACATATGTTTTTGTAGACTGAATACAAGAATTCTGTTAATGATTAGTAAGATATTTCTAATTAACAAAAAAAAAATGATAATAAAATAAAATAAAAGAATAAAGAAAAGATATGAAATACATAGAAAATTTTTTTTTAATTAGAAGCATATATTTCTAGGGATAAATCTTACCGTCAATGATTTCAAAAGTCTGATCGGAGGATGCTCGCTGTCGGCAACTTCTATCTATGATGTATTTCAATACCCAAATTATAGCTGTTTAAATAGAAAAAATTAGTTTGATTAGTTGGAAAAACGATTTTTTTTCTCAGAATTTTAGATAAAGAAACATAACACATCCAAGTTTATGTGTTTTATCTGACCTAAAACACTATCTCATAATGTTAAAAACGGGATTTCAACCGACATTTGTACAGACAAAAACGTGGAAAAGTTTAATACGACAATTTCGAAATACAAAAGACATTTTTTATTATATCCCCCAATTGGCAAACGGGGAAATGGATTGTATAATGATTGGGTATCACCTGTCTTGTATTTCCGTGCGTTCATTACATTTTTGAGTACCCATCTCTTATCCACAGCTCCTCCATATCATTAAATTTCATCAGTCTTTTGCATAGTCTTAATTACATTTGTTCTTGTACAGCTCCATTTTACGTTTTGATCGAACACATATTTGAATTTCCTATTGCAAAACATGTAGTTTGTTATTCTTGATTTCACATTTGGGTTACTAACCTCCTATCCATAACTCTTGTTCCGAGTAAAAAGTGATTACAATTTTACAGGATCTTGACTAGCAAGTGCCATTGGTAACCGCCAATCATATTTTTGATCCGACACATATCATATGTCACAATTTAAAAGCAAAATATTGACTTCGCCATTCTCTATTTAACATTGGGGGTTGCCCACCATAATCTGTTAGAATTCTTATATCATTGAATACATGTAACCGATAAAAATTGAACAAATCTTTCAGATTTTCTTTATTACAATCATGAGTAAGGGCGGATAGAAATCAACCATTTGAATGACAAAATTTATCGAATTTGAGAGTTTTATGTATGTTAGTGGTCGATTTAAAATTACGATAAAAACTGAAAACAAAACGAAAATATATTTATTTTTAATAAAGATATCCCATTTTTGAAATTGGTATGTTTTAAAATAAACTCTCCAGCATATCGTAGTTTTTTTCCCACAATTTAATTGTGACGTCATTGTTTATTCTCAGTTTTACGGTAGAAACACCTGTCATTACATGGCAATCCCAATTGGTCCAGATTATGTTCAAACTGGAAGTTAAGGTTAGTCTGTTTGTAGAGATGAATCTGTCGGTACATAAGAACGAAGAAACTATTTTTTGGATTGAGTATTCGGCTTTATAAGGATTTACAAATTATTTCAGGGATTTACCGTTAAAAGGAGAGATCGATCATGATCATCTTTGTCATTGATTCAGCATTTCGTTCATCAAAGATATTACAGCCTGCTGCTTTTACATGATGAGGCCTTTAAAATAAAAGCGTGGAGGACAGTAACATACAATTTCTTGCATAATCACCAGTGCAAGATTGACTTGTCCGGTGTGAGACAGCAGTGTGAGATTTTTCTGTCCAACACTGTGTATTACTACGCCACGATCGATAACGTAAACATTCCTTCTTTACATAAAGAAATTGTTTAAAAGAAATTCATTTTAAAAGATTCCTTCAGCGATTTAAACATAGTCCCAGTTATAAAGTGAAAATACGACAATATTTTGAATGAAAATAAGTTGATTTTAATAAGTTAGATAACAAAATTTTAAGTTTATGTAATATTTTTAAACATTTTCTTTATAATTATTAAAATCAACTTATTTTCATTCAAAATATTGTCGTATTTTTACTTTATAACTGGGACTATGTTTAAATCGCTGAAGGAGTCTTTTAAAATGAATTTGTACGCTATCGGATAGATATGTTTTTTTATTTCCATTTTTTATCTATCAAATTAATTTATGTTGACCGAAATTAATTTTGAATTCTTAGTTTACACCAAGTGTAAACCATTTTCAGGTACGCTTTTTCCGATGGTGCATTCAGATCTACTCGGGGCCAAGATTCACGGTCTAGGACTTGACAAAGCCTCGTCCTAGACTATGAATCTTGTTCCCTCGGTGGAATTTTACTATCTCTCACGAGTATTAATGAATGATTCTACTAGTATTATGTTACTAATGTTCGATTATACAATCATAGTTTTTTTTTACCAATTGTGCATTTTGATCCATTCGTATATATTTCGTTTTTTTTCCTTTTAATTGCCTGATTTTTTCTCACGATGTTTCAAACTTGATTTTGATATTCTAGTTTGGTTTTACTTAATTACTGTTTGAATCGTACTATTTGTATCGATATTCAAGATAATGTATGTACACCTTATTCTGATAATTTTTCAGCCAATTTACTTTACCTGTTTGTCTACTTATTCGACTAAATGCTTGATTTCATTTATATCTTTATTTGGTTCTACTATCATTTTAATTTTCTAGGTCTGTCATGTCAGTCAAACTAATGTACAACTACTTACCTCCATGACAACAACAAAATATTCGTAGCAATGAAGCGAATAAGGTTAATTTTTGTCATATATTCAATAGATGTACAATACCGGTATTAAAAAATGTTTTTAACTTATCGAAAAATTCAGTTTTAGAAAATTAGTCTCTGAAAGTATATAACCGCTTATAATATAAAACATACGAAAGCCAAGAAGACTCATTTGAGATTCAAGTTTCGAAATACGAGAGTGGAGATTCGAGTAATTAAATGTTGAACCCGCTTTTTATTGGTTAATCTGGATCTTGATTCTCGAAACTCGAATTTCGAATCTTGTATTTCGAACCTCGAATCTCGAATGAGCCTTCTGGGCTTCCGTAAAAACACCGCTTAATGAAAGAATGAGTGTATACTGTTTAACGTCCCTCTCCAGAATATTTCACTGATATGAAAACGTCACCATTGCCGGTGAAGGGCTGCAAGTTTAGGCCTATGCTCGGCACTTACGGCCTTTGAGCAGGGAGGGATCTTTATCGTGCCACACGTGCTGTGACACGGGGCCTCGGTTTATACGGTCTCATCCGAAGGACCGCCCCATTTAGTCGCCTTTACGACAAGCAAGGAGTACTGAGAACCTATTCTAACCCGGATCCCCACGGGGTGCTTAATGAAAGAAATATCATTTAACTTTGCAATGGAACTCTTAATATCATGAGTTATTGCATACAAGTATTAAGTTGACATTCTAAACCGCTAATGCTAAAGCACCGCTTATTTAAGGGGTTAAAAAAGCCAACTATTAATACAATAGGAAAGTGGGTACACAAGAAAGGTATTGGCAGGAATCATTGACACCAAAATAATTCAGGTTAACGTGTCTAAATATCAGTTGTTCCTTTATATATTGTAGAATCATCAACATTCGTGGGGGTCCAATGTTCTTGGATTTCGTGAATCTATCTTATCCACGAATTAACATCCGCACGACAATTATTTTGACAACATATTTATCCATTGAATCCTTTATATGTTCGAGTTATCAACGAAATTACGTTCCCACGAACCAACAAAATTTTGCTAACCCAAGAACATTGGCCCCCACAAATTAAAATGATTCTACAGTATCTTATACAATGAACCTTACACACACATGTGCCAAGGGTAAGGAATTATATCAAATACATGTATAAAGAGTATAATTGTGTGTGTTGAATCATTTTATCTATATAAGCGTTTAAAAATATCGCAAAGCCAGAGAACTCGCTTCCGAATCGGTTTATAGGTCCTGGATTCGAATCTCGTCCCCAGTGCTGTGTCAAACGTAAGGCATGAATAGCCCAGAATTAGAAGTAAAATACAGGTCTTTTGGTTTAGACCTTAATATATAGGCACAGTCTTATATTTAAAGACGCAAGAAAGATCCGTTATTTTTGTGGAACTTATGAAAAGTAGGTGGAGTCTTTATAAATGTAGATACTGGCAAATAATATATACTTTTAATTGGATGCAGTTCTACCTCAGTTGCCAACTCGGCTTAAAACAATATCAATCAATCATTATAAGTTGGTTTTTGGTAGTTTGATTGAAAAGAACGACTTACACGTTCATTGACTTATTTTAAATGTTAAAGTCTAAAAGATAAAAGATTAGTTGAAAGATATAAAGAGTTATTTGCATAAGTGTTACATAATATGCTATCATAAATACATATTTTTCATCAGAAACCTTTTGATATAATATGACAAATTACCTGATTCATATTTCGGTTATCGTGCTTGAGTGTTTTCATCACACGAACTCTGGTATTTAACGATGAAACGATCGATAAATATATAATTTTGTATTTGATCTATGAAGCTTGGTTAATTGTACTACAAATTCAGTCAAGTTTTTTTGTAATGAATGTGAATAAGGTCAGTGAATATGATTACAATGCAACTGAGCAAGAGATACCAGTTGTTTTCGCTGAATTACACGGCGCTGTTAATTCTCGGTAATATGTGAGGATATAACTTGACAGAACTTGCAGTTAATTTATATACAAATATGAGTATAGAAAATTTGTGCATGTAACAATATTTCAACAATATACATACACTTCTATGCATTATATGATAAATTATGAAATGGAATTTTGATATTCTTACAATAAATAGCTTACAGCGGATCGGAAAATATATAAATATGGAAAAAATATTTCAATTGTTGAGATTCCGTTTCAATAAAATCAATAGAAAATGTCGTTTGAACACTCATGTTTCGACTATTTTCAAACTGGCCGCTTTAATTTTCAAAATGTTCTTTAAGCTATTTCTAATAATGTAAATCTGACATTTTTATCATTTTTTGCAACATCTTGTCTCTTTTGAATATCAAAATTCTCTCCAGCAAATGATTATAGTTTACGTTTACATTGTAAGTTTGTTTTATAGTACCCAGTAGATTAAATTTTCAGTTACACGTGCTTAGAGCAGTACATAGTCATTCCAACCTGAAACAATTGCAGTGACCATCGCAATCAATTATGCAACCACATTCTTTCTTTTCTCCTGAAAAGATTTCAATACGTGCGACATGTACGAATAATACTACTTAACAGATAAAATACATGTATGACTTAATTAATTTTATCCACATCTTTTCTTGTGGAACATAGAATTGTCCTGTTCTCTTTACTTTGTTCCAGGTTCTTCTAACTCCATCCATCTCTATAATACCAGACTGAAGCTAGCAGCCAATAACAGCAGCCACTAAGCCCGTAGAAGCTAGCAGCCAATAAGGAAATTCATCAAAGAACCGAGAGTACTGAGAGGCAGTACTGTTTTTAATACTTTATTTTAAATAACTAAGGGCTAATGATTGGATAATTAATGCTAAAAATTAATTACATAATAAATCAGACACTCAGAGGCAGTAAGGCTCACCTGAAGAAAAAATGTGCTTTCTTGAAACTGAAAAAATAGAAATAAATTACCCAATCATCTTAGTCCACTTGATCAAACAAGCACTGAGAGATAGTTAACTACTTCAAGAAGAATACCTTTTTCAACTCTTTCAGGGACCTCAAGAATATGACAGGGCCAATAAGCTAACCTGAAAATTGGTTAGTTTATCGATTGTAAACTGAAATATTACACAAGTATAAACTACGTTGAAGTATGTTTCGAATATTAATACCCGGCCAACTTTTATGGGTCTATTAGACAATTAATAACCGTTATCAGAAATAAGTGGTGGTGGTGCTACCAAGTGGTTCCAAGAGCATTTTTGATATTACAGGCCGGTATAATACCCATGATTTATAAAGTGCCCAGCATATCGTAACTAGGGCAATGTAGAAGGGCCCAGGACTTTTGTTTCCTGCTATCAGAACGGGACTGTAGTGGTACCACCAGGTGGTGCCAAGTGCGTAGAATATATTTCAAGCAACTTGAACAAACTTATCACTGGGGATAGATTGAGGGCCCAAGGAAGTATCCTTAGTCGACCTTACAAAGGGTCCCAGGGACCGCAAAGGGCTAGAAGGCTAACCTGAACGTTGGGTTTTATATTATATCCCGAAAAAAACAATAGAGAAAAGCTACCGGTATTCTTTGAAGTGTCCACCAAATGATTATTGGGGCAAGGTAGAGGGGTTCTAGGGCTATCATTTCCCACCTTCAAAATGGGGCTGTAGTGGCACCACCAAGTGGTGCCGAGTGCGTGGGGCATATTTCAAGCATTCATTTGTCCTCCATTTCTCGGAACCTGAACGATCTTTCACTGGGGATGGGTTAAGGGTCTTAGGGGGTATCCCCTGTCAAAGTTTCAAAGGGCCCCAGGGGCTGCGAAGGGCCGGTTAACTAACCTGAACTTTGATGTTTTTTCATCCTTGTATATTGGGAAACGGGAAAAGGCCAGCTATTATACGCCTTATCTTTGAAGTGTTCATCAAATGATTATTGGGGCAAGGTAGAGGGGTCCTAGGGCTATCATTTCCCACCTTCAAAATGGGGTTGTAGTGGCACCACCAAGTGGTGCCGAGTGCGCGGGGCATATTTCAAGCATTCATTTGTCCTCCATTTCTGGGAACCGGAACCATCTTTCACTGGGGATGGGTTAAGGGTCTTATGGGGTATCCCCTGTCAAAGTTTCAAAGGGCCCCAGAGGCTGGGAAGGGCCGGTTAACTAACCTGAACTTTGATGTTTTTTCATCCTTGAATATTGGGAAACGGGAAAAGGCCAGCTATTATACGCCTTATCTTTGAAGTGTTCATCAAATGATTATTGGGGCAAGGTAGAGGGGTCCAACGGCTATCATTTCCCACCTTCAAAATGGGGCTGTAGTGGCACCACCAAGTGGTGCCGAGTGCGTGGGGCATATTTCAAGCATTCATTTGTCCTCCATTTCTGGGAACCGGAACCATCTGTCACTGGGGATGGGTTAAGGGTCTTAGGGGGTATCCCCTGTCAAAGTTTCAAAGGGCCCCAGGGGCTGGGAAGGGCCGGTTAGCTAACCTGAACTTTGATGTTTTTTCATTCTTGTATATTTGGAAACGGGAAAAGGCCAGCTATTATACGCCTTATCTTTGAAGTGTTCATCAAATGATCATTGGGGCAAGGTAGAGGGGTCCTAGGGCTATCATTTCCCACCTTCAAAATGGGGCTGTAGTGGCACCACCAAGTGGTGCCGAGTGCGCGGGGAATATTTCAAGCATTCGTTTGTCCTCCATTTCTGGAAACCTGAACTATCTTTCTCTGGGGATGGGTTAAGGGTCTTAGGGGTTTTCCCCTGTCAAAGTTTCAAAGGGCCCCAGGAGCTGGGAAAGGCCGGTTAGCTAGCCTGAACTTTGATGATTTTTCTACATTGTATATTGGGAAACGGGAAAAGGCCAGCTATTATACGCCTTATCTTTGAAGTGTTCATCAAATGATTATTGGGGCAAGGTAGAGGGGTCCTAGGACTATCATTTCCCACCTTCAAAATTGGGCTGTAGTGGCACCACCAAGTGGTGCCGAGTGCGCGGAGCATATTTCAAGCATTCATTTGTCCTCCATTTCTGGGAACCGGAACCATCTTTCACTGGGGATGGGTTAAGAGTCTTAGGGGGTATCCCCTGTCAAAGTTTCAAAGGGCCTCAGGGGCTGGAAAGGGCCGGTTGACTAACCTGAACTTTGATGTTTTTTCATCCTTGTATATTGGGAAACGGGAAAAGGCCAGCTATTATACGCCTTATATTTGAAGTGTTCATCAAATGATTATTGGGGCAAGGTAGAGGGGTCCAACGGCTATCATTTCCCACCTTCAAAATGGGGCTGTAGTGGCACCACCAAGTGGTGCCGAGTGCGTGGGGCATATTTCAAGCATTCATTTGTCCTCCATTTCTGGGAACCGGAACCATCTGTCACTGGGGATGGGTTAAGGGTCTTAGGGGGTATCCCCTGTCAAAGTTTCAAAGGGCCCCAGGGGCTGGGAAGGGCCGGTTAGCTAACCTGAACTTTGATGTTTTTTCATCCTTGTATATTGGGAAACGGGAAAAGGCCAGCTATTATACGCCTTATCTTTGAAGTGTTCATCAAATGATTATTGGGGCAAGGTAGAGGGGTCCTAGGGCTATCATTTCCCACCTTCAAAATGGGGCTGTAGTGGCACCACCAAGTGGTGCCAAGTGCGTGGGGCATATTTCAAGCATTCATTTGTCCTCCATTTCTGGGAACCTGAACCATCTTTCACTGGGGATGGGTTAAGGGTCTTAGGGGGTATCCCCTGTCAAAGTTTCAAAGGGCCCCAGGGGCTGGGAAAGGCCGGTTAGCTAACCTGAACTTTGATGTTTTTTCATCATTGTATATTGTGAAACGGGAAAAGGCCAGCTATTATACGCCTTATCTTTGAAGTGTTCATCAAATGATTATTGGGGCAAGGTAGAGGGGTCCTAGGGCTATCATTTCCCACCTTCAAAATGGGGCTGTAGTGGCACCACCAAGTGGTGCCAAGTGCGTGGGGCATATTTCAAGCATTCATTTGTCCTCCATTTCTGGGAACCTGAACCATCTTTCACTGGGGATGGGTTAAGGGTCTTAGGGGGTATCCCCTGTCAAAGTTTCAAAGGGCCCCAGGGCCTGGGTAGGGCCGGTTAGCTAACCTGAACTTTGATGTTTTTTCATCCTTGTATATTGGGAAACGGGAAAAGGCCAGCTATTATACGCCTTATCTTTGAAGTGTTCATCAAATGATTACTGCGGCAATGTAGAGGGGTCCTAGGGCTATCATTTCCCACCTTCAAAATGGGGCTGTAGTGGCACCACCAAGTGGTGCCAAGTGCGCGGGGCATATTTCCAGCACTCATATCTTATTCATTGTCGACGTCCCGAATTAACTTACTATGGGGATGGGTAGAGGGCCTTAGGGGGTATCCCTTGACAGATTTCTTCAGGGTCCTAGGGGCTGGAAGATTCCAGTTTGCTAACCTGAACTTTGATGTTTTTCATCATTGTACTTTGGGAAAGGGGAAAAGAGCAGCTATTATACGCCTTATCCTTGAAGTGTTCATCATATTATTATTGGGGCAAGGTAGAGGGGCCCTAGGGCTATCATTTGCCACTTTCAGAATTGGGCTGTAGTGGCAAAACTTGGTGGTGCGTGGGTTATATTTTAAGCATTTATTTGTCTTGTTTTATTGGGCACCTAAACCAACTGTCACTGAGGATAGGTTAAGGGTCCTAGTGGTATATCCTGTCAACATTTCAAAATGTCCCAGGGGCTGGGATAGGCCGGTTAGCTAACTTGAACGTTGAGGTTTTTCATCATTGTATATTGTGAAACGGGAAAACGTCAGCTATTATAGGCTTATGCTTATCTAATGTCACCTTTATTTTTAACATTATCTGTGAAACTGAACGCGACATTTGTCGCAAATTTGTAAACAAAGTATAGACATGGCAGTTCTATTGTATCCTAGGCTTTCATTTATTAACTCGATCGTTTAAAGTTGAAACCAATAGAAATAATTTTTTTAACAGAAAATCTGCAATTTTATTACACAACAATCGTGTTTCTCAAAACTATTTAGTACGGATAACTGTCTTTTTCAGCCAGGAAGTTGGAACTCTTGACGTAGTGTCTAGAATGTATACCTTTCAAGCAAAGTGTTGTGAGTTCGATATCGGTTGGGTGCATTTTAAATTTTTTTTTAATTATGTCCCCGGACACGAAGTTTCGGGGGCATACAGTTTTTGTCGTGTCCGTCTGACTGTCATCTGTCTCTCTGTTTGTCTGTTTGTCCGCAAAAACTTTATCCTTATTCATAACTTTTGATTTAGTAGAGCTATGACATTTTACATGTGTACATGTATTTCTAGAGAGAAGACCCTCTTTTGGGTACCACCATATTTGACCTTTTGACCTTCATCTTGAGGTTTGACCCACTTTTACACAAAAGTTTTTAATATTTACTTTGGCCATATCTTTTGAACAGTTTCTACCAGGACATTTATACTTCACCTATATATTTTTTGTGGCACGGCCTTTCATTGGATACCTCAAACCTTGACTTTTTGACCTTGACCTTCGAGATTTACGTACTTATAAAAAAAACTTTAAGCTTGGCTATAACTTTTGAACAGAAAGTGCTAGGGCTTTAAAACTTCACAAATGTAATTCTTGTGAGAGGACACTTCATAGGATACCAAGAACCTTGACCCTTTGACCTTGACCTTGGAGTTTGACCTACTTTAAAAATACAACTTTGACCATAATAGTTGAAGGGTTAGTAATAGACTTTTATATTTCACATATTTTATTCTTGTAAAAAGACCTGTCATTTGTTACCAAAAACCTTGACATTTTGACCTTGACCTTAGAGTTAGACCCATTTTTACACAAAAATTGCATATTTTTACTTTTTGCCCTCAGTTTTAATTGGTAGATACTAGGAATTTAATTTTTCAAATTTAACTTCTTTTTGGCAAGACCTTTCATTAAAACCAAGAATTGTGACCTTGACCTTTGAAATTTCTGGACTTTTGAAAAAACGTCAACCTTGGAAATAACTTTCAAAAAGCAAGGGCTAGGGTTTTCAAATTCTTGTTACAAGATCTTCTATTCTATACCAATAACCTTAACCTTCTGACCTTTATCTTGGAGTTTAACGTACATAAAAATCTTTTTAACCTTATAACTTTTGAATGGTAAGGGCTAGGGCTTCCATCCTTCGAATATCTTTGTGGAAAGACCTTTTATTGGATACCAATAAACTTGACCTTATGACCTTGATCTTGAAGATTTTTGTACTTATGAAAAAACTTAAGCCTGACCATAACTTTGGAACAAATGGAGATCGGGCTTTCATGTTTTGCAATTGTATTTCCAGTTAGAAGGCACTACGTTAGGTACCAATATATATGTATTAACTTTTTTTATCTCAGAAAAGTTTAATCTTCACTATGTTGCCATACGGGGGCATCAGTGTTTCATAATCACATTTTTTTGCACTTTAATGTTAGATGTTTGCATATGCATACATTTTATTTATACAGTAAAACTCGGTTATAGCGAAGTCCTTGTGAAATAACTTTAACCTTGGCTAAACCTTTTGAAAATTAAGGGCTAGGGTTTTCATACTTCACATATGTAATCCTTGTGACAAGCCCTTTCATTGCATATCAAGTCGTTTGACCCTTTGGACATTGGAACTACTTTTTACAAACTTTAACCTTGGCCATAACTTTTGAACGGTAAGGACCAACGCATTCATACTTCCCAAATGTAATCTTTGAGACATGGTCTTGTTCAGAAACCAATAACCATGACCTTTTGACCTTGACCACGGTGTTTGTCCTACCTTTAAAAACATACTTTTAAGTGTGTGGTAGGGTGGAGGTGGGGTATAATGGGGCACGATATACGTGAGTATGACCCAAAGGAAAGCCCTACCTCTAATTATAGGAACCTCTTTGTAGTGACATTATCAAAGCAAAGATTTGCTATTGATAACTGTAATTAACAAGAGGTTCTGTGAGCAATGAGTTCGTTAAATGATACCCCCGCCTCCCATAAAAATAAAGTGGCAAAGTCAATGCTTTGCGATGGGAAACCCAAAATGTATGTAGGATCCCAGAGTTAAACAAGATCTTTTTGTGAGACATTGATACCCCTGTATGGCAACATAGCAAAAATTAAACTTTTCTTGAGTGCAAATTTAATATATTTGTACTAAAAGAACGGTATTCTCACTAAAAATACAATTGTAAAATATTAAAGTAGGCCAAGATTAAAGTTTTTCACAAGAAGGGAATACTTCAAGGTCAAGGTCATTGATATCCAATGAAAGGTCTTGCCACAAAAATACATATGTAAATTATGAAAGCCTTAGACCTTACCTTTAAGATGTTATGGCGAAGGTTAAAGATGTTAAAAAGTAGGTCAAACTCCAAAGTCAAAGGTCTTGCTATCAAATGAAAGGTCCTGTCGTAAGGATTAAATATGTAAAATATGAAAGCAATTGGCCTAACCCTTTAAAAGTAATGGTTAAGGTTTACTTTTTAAAAGTAGATCAAACTGCAAGGTCAAAGGGTCAAAGTTCATAGTATCCAATGAAGGATTACATAAGTGAAGTATGATATCACTAGCCCTTAGTATTCAAAAGTCTTGTGACCTTGACTGTGACCTATATGCTAAAAATATTTTTTTCTGCAAACTTTTACATTCGCCATACATTTTGAACCGTAAAAGATAGAGACTTCATATTTGGTATGCATACACCACTGGTTAAGCTCTTTTTAATGCCACCGCCATCAATGACCCTGTGACCTTGACTGTGACCTACAGTGTACACGCTAAATACAGTTTTTTGTCGGTAATTTAACCTTCGCCATACCTTTTGAACGAAGAAAGATAGAGGCAATATTTGGAATATATACCTCACTAATGAAGTACATTCACATGCCACCAAGGCCAATGACTTGTGACCTTGACTGTGTCCTATATGTTAAAAATAACTCATTTGAAACCATGAGAGATAAAAACTTCATATTTAGTATGCATGCTTCACTATTCAAGTTCTTTGTGACCTTGACTGTGACCTATATACTATAAATATGTTTTTTTAACTTTGTTGCCGCCGGGCGCATAGTGTTTTGAAAAAACGCATCTGTTCATATTAAAGTATAAAAATCTCCATGGTCAAGTTCCAAAGGTCAAGGTAACTAGTATCCAATGTAAGGTCTTGTCACATAGAAAACATACTGAGAATGTAAAGGATAGAAGTTTTGGCCTTTACCGTTCAAAAGGTATTAACAAGGCTAAAAAAAATTAGAAATAGGTCAAACTCCAAGGTTAAAAGGTCAAATTTGGTGATTCAAAAAGAAAAGTCTTGTTACACGGAGTATACACGTGAAATATGAAAGTTATAGCCCCATTAAATCAAAAGATAAGGACAAGATTAAAGTTTTCACAGCCAAACACACGAGATGCAAACGGACGGACAAGACGAAACCTATATACTTCAAAACTTAGTTTAAGGGGGCATAAGGAGGTACCGACTGGCAATATATAATAAAGATTCTGTGATGGACTCATATTTTTAACATCGAAACTTTGCACTTCTTAGTGGTAAATCAGATTTTTCAATCGTTAAACTTATGATGTGAACTTGTAAATAATATTACCGGTACATAATATAAAATGTATACATATGCAAATATTTTTCATTAAAGTGAAAAAAATCTTATGCAAAAATAAAAGAGAATACTAGTAATGATTATGTAAACTTGTTAATAATATTTAATGTAATATTTATACAAAAGCAGATGTTTCCCATTGAAATAAAAAAAATATTATGCATAAAAGAAAAAGAAAATAAAAGTAATTTTATTGTTCCTGTGGCCTTTTCAACTTTAAAAGGTCAATTGGGTTGAAGAAATAATAAAAATAATAAAAAAAAGAAATTAAAATGCACCCAGCCGGTATCGAACTCACGACTCTTTGCTTGTAAGGGATACGTTCTAAACACTACGTCAAGAGTTCCAACTTCCTGGCTGAACAAGACAGTAATCCGGACTAAATAGTTTTGAGAAATACGATTGGTGTATAACAAAATTGCAGATTTTCTGCAAAAACAAATTATTTCGATTTGTTTCAACTTTGAACAAATCGAGGTAATAATTGAAAGCCTAGGATACAATAGAACTGCCGTGCCTATACTTAATTTTCAAATTTGCGACAAATGTCGCGTTCAGTTTGACAGATTATGTTGAAGTTATACTAGTAAGTGACATTAGATATGCATAAGCCTATACATAATAGCTGCCTTTTCCCGTTTCCAAATGAACAATATGCTACTACAGCCCCATTCTGAAAGTGGCAAATGATAGCCCTAGGGCCCCTCTACCTTGCCCCAATAATCATTTGATGAACACTTCAAGGATAAGGCGTATAATAGCTGCCCTTTTCCCCTTTCCCAAAGTACAATGATGAAAAACATCAAAGTTCAGGTTAGCTAACTGGACCCTTCCAGCCCCCAGGACCCTGCAGAAATCTGTCAAGGGATACCCCCTAAGGCCCTCTACCCATCCCCAGTGTTGGTTTGTTCAGGAGGTCGACAATGAATAAGATATGAGTGCTGGAAATAGCCCCCACGCACTTGGCACCACTTGGTGGTGCCACTACAGCTACATTCTGAAAGTGGCAAATGATAGCCCTAGGGCCCCTCTACCTTGCCCCAATAATCATTTGATGAACACTTCAAGGATAAGGCGTATAATAGCTGCCCTTTTCCCCTTTCCCAAAGTACAATGATGAAAAACATCAAAGTTCAGGTTAGCTAACTGGACCCTTCGAGCCCCCAGGACCCTGCAGAAATCTGTCAAGGGACACCCCCTAAGGCCCTCTACCCATCCCCAGTGTTAGTTTGTTCAGGAGGTCGACAATGAATAAGATATGAGTGCTGGAAATAGCCCCCACGCACTTGGCACCACTTGGTGGTGCCACTACAGCCCCATTCTGAAAGTGGCAAATGATAGCCCTATAAGACCCCTCTACCTTGCCCCAATAATCATTTGATGAACACTTCAAGGATAAGGCGTATAATAGCTGCCCTTTTCCCCTTTCCCAAAGTACACTGATGAAAAACATCAAAGTTCAGGTTAGCTAACTGGACCCTTCCAGCCCCCAGGACCCTGCAGAAATCTGTCAAGGGATACCCCCTAAGGCCCTCTACCCATCCCCAGTGTTAGTTTGTTCAGGAGGTCGACAATGAATAAGATATGAGTGCTGGAAATAGCCCCCACGCACTTGGCACCACTTGGTGGTGCCACTACAGCCCCATTCTGAAAGTGGCAAATGATAGCCCTAGGGCCCCTCTACCTTGCCCCAATAATCATTTGATGAACACTTCAAGGATAAGGCGTATAATAGCTGATCTTTAATGGCGTTTTTGGGATAAAATGCAAAAACTCCAAAGTTCAGCGTAGATAACTGGCCATTTACCGCCCCTAGGACCTTTGGATAAGGGATTCTCCCTAAGACCCTTAACTTAATCACTAATAATTGATGATGAATGATTGCTTGAAATATGACCCATGTACTTGGCACCAGCTGCAGGTACCACTAAAGCCCCCTTTGATAGCAGGAAATAATATTCCTTGGGCCCTTCTATCTTGCCCTAGTAATGTTGATCACTTTATAAATCATGGGTATAATACCTGATTGTAATATCAAAAATGCTTTTGGAACCACTTGGTGGCACCACAACCACTTATTACTGATAGTGGTAATTTACAGTCTTAAAGATTCATTAAGTTGTCCCTGTAATAATGTTCGAAACATACTTCAACCTAGTTTATACTTGTGCCATATTTCTGTTTACAATCGTTATATATTAATCAAATTTCAGGTTAGCTTATAAGCCCTGTCATAATCTTGAGGTCCCTGAAGGAGTTGAAAAGGGATTCTTCCTAAAGGAGTTAACCATTTCCTAGTGCTTGTTTGTTCAATTGGATAAAAATTATAAAGTAATTTATTTCTTATTTTTCGGTTTAAAAAAAGAAAAAAAATTGTTCAGGTGAGCCTTACTGCCTCTGAGTATCTGATTTATTATGTAATTAATTGTTGCATTAACTTTCTAATCATTAACCATTAATTATCTAAAATAACGCATTTAAAACAGTACTGCGTCTGAGTACTCTCAGTTCTTTGATGGATTTCCTTATTGGCTGCTAGCTTCTACGCGCTTAGTGGCTGCTGTTATTGGCTGCTAGCTTCAGCCTGGTTTCTATAATCCTTGTTGTCTTCCGGCTGCTCTTTTCTGATTTATTTATGTATTTCTTACTGGCGACTGGCTGAAAATGTTATGTTCTTCTTTAAAAATGGTTTAAAGCTCAATCATGGTCTTTCGTTATCCAGAGCTTCCTATTTTTCATTTTTATTTAACCAATAAATCAGTAATTGTATCGAAGATGATTATTGATGGTAGTCGGACATAAGCTTTCAATTACTACTAGTTGCAAGAAGGATTAGCTGCAGATCTGTAGCGTTATGGTTTAATATATTTGTATTTGACCATAACATTTCAAAGACAAATATATAAAACCATACAGATCTGCAGCTACAAGAAGGATATACATTATGCAAGTAATCTGCTATAGGTTTATGCAATATAAAAATGAAATTGAATTTGGTGTTTAATATTCTATTTTTTCACTCGTGATCAGGAGGCCCGGGTTCGATTCTCGATCGCGGTGCCGCGTCATACCTAAGACGTAAACATAGGTAGTGACTGTTCCTTCGCCAAGCGCTCGGCACTAGAAGTGAAAGTCATGGGTCTTTCGGATATAACCTTAAAAACGTAGGTCCCGTGTCAGGGTAGGCGTTGGCACGATAAAGAACCCTCACTGCTCAATGGCCCTGAGTGCCGAGTATAAGTCTAAATTTGAAGCCTTTCACCGGCATCGGTAAAGTCTCCATATGAGTGAAAAATTCTCAAGAGGGACGTTAAACAATATAAATCAATCAATCTATTTTTTCACTATAGCATAAAACTGTTCATTTCTAGATTGAAGACTGATTTAATAATTGTAACTGACAGTTTTTAATTGCTTGGTTTGGACTTAAAAATTTTGTCATTTCCTCTGTTTTGTTTATTCTACTACTGTCAAGATAGAAAATTTCATGGACCCTTTCGTATGTTTTTCTTTATTTTTGAATGCTACGGTTCCACCATACTTGGTCATGCCTTTCTTGAAACATATTCTCTGGTCTTTCCTTGTTTCATCTGTTTTATCTCTTTTATTTTGTCTTTTAAAGTGCGAGATAGAAGTTCAAAATATTATACAAAGTCTAATCTTTTATGAGAGGGGACTGAGTGCAATACAATCGTAGAAAAATAGTGTCAAAAATGGCATCAAAATGGGATTGGCGGCGATTTTTTTTTTCAGGATTCGATAAAGTGTCCTCTCATGTTTCATTCGTGGCCTTCCTCTTCGGGAGTTGTTTTCTAAGCTCCCCTTCAGATGCAATGTTACCAAAAGACAAACCATTTCCAATGCTTGTCATTTTTTTTGCTGTTAAATCCCTTTAAGCTCAAAAATACAAACCACTCCTTTAATTCTCTCTTTTTTTCGCACTATTAACTTTCACAACACACCGGATATCGTCTACGTAAGTTTTAAGAAAGTTATAATTTGAAGGGAGATTAACATGATGACATTAGCCATATTTGTTGCAATACCATTGGCTACTCAGTGTGCGTATATGAAGACAACGCATGATTCGTTTATGGATTTTTATGAAGTGAAGAAAAACGATTCTGCAATCAAATAATTTTTGCAGATTGCACCAATTTTTTTTTTACATTGAAGTGAATAAATAGCGTTAGTTTAAAGGTATTTTAATTGATTGATAGTTTGTTGTTTTAGTCCCTCTCAGGAATTTTTCACTCAAATAGAGACGCCATCGCTTGCAGGTGGAGAGCTACAAATGGTTACAGACTACTAATTTTACCCTTATTTCATTGACCACTCAAGTAGTTCCAGTTTAAAAATAGAGGTTTTTTCTTGAAAATTCTTTGGGGTGTTTATGGGGTGGAATGGGGTTATTTTGGGGCATAAATGGAAAGGAGAGGGTCTGAAAAAAATATATAATTGATAATAATGGGAAATTTTGCTTTTAAGCGCGTAGTAGGAAGGGTGTAAATAGGCACTAAAATAAGACAAACCTTTCCCAAAGTACAAGTCCTAACTTTGATGTAATAATTTAATTCAATATACTCTATTGATTATAGTACTTGGGATTGGAAAGTCTTATTAAACCAATATATATGGGCCACACTGGTTAAATTATCTACCCAGGCCCTAGCCCTAACCATTCAAAAGTTATAAGGTTAGATCAAGATCAAGATCAAGGTCAGAAGGTTAAGGTTATTGGTACTGAATAAAAGATCTTGTAACAATAATTACATATGTGAAGGTTGAAAACCCTAGCCCTTCCTCTTCTAAAGTTATTTCCAAGGTTGACGTTTTCTCATAAGTCCGGAATTCTCAAAGGTCAAGGTCAAAATTCTTGGTTTTAATGAAAGGTCTTGCCAAAAAGAAGTTATATTTGAAGAATGAAATTCCTAGTATCTACCAATTAAGTCGTCAAACTACAAGGTCAAGGTCAAAGGGTCAAAGTCCTTGGTATAAAATAAAGCGTCTTCTCACAAGAATTACATTTGTGAAGTATGAAAGCCCTAGCACTTTCTGTTCAAAAGTTATAATCAAGCTTAAAGTTTTCTCATAAGTACGTAAATCTCCAAGGTCAAGGTCAAAAAGTCAAGGTTTGTGGTATCCAATGAAAGGCCGCGCCACAAAAAATACATACGTGAAGTATAAATGTCCTGGTAGATATTGTTCAAAAGAAATGGCCAAAGTAAATATTCAAAATTTGTGTGTAAAAGTGGGTCAAACCTCAAGATCAAGGTCAAAAGGTCAAATTTGGTGGTATCCAAAAGGTCTTCTCTCTAGAAATACATGTGAAATATGAATTTCATAGCTTTACTGAATCAAAAGTTATGAATAAAAAAAAAAGTTTTTGCGGACAAACAGAAATACTTTGTTTCCGGGGGCATAATTAAAAAAAATTTAAAATGCACCCAACCGGTATCGAACTCACAACTCTTTGCTTGAAAAGCATACATTCTAGACACTACGTCACGAGTTCCAACTTCCTGGTTGAACAAGACAGTAATGGTGCCACTACAGCCCCATTTTGAAGGTGGGAAATGATAGCCCAAGGACCCCTTTACCTTGCCCCAATAATCATTTGATGCACACTTCAAAGATAAGGCGTGTTATAGCTGGTCTTTTCTCGTTTCACAATATACAATGCTGAAAAAACATCAAACTTCAGGTTAGCTAACCGGCCTTTCCCAGCCCCTGGGGCCCTTTCAAACTTTGACACGGGATACTCCCTAAGACCCTCAGCCCATCCCTAGTGAGAGATGGTTCAGATCCCCAGAAATTGAGGACAAATCAATACTTGAAATATGCCCCACGCACTTGGCACCACTTGGTGGTGCCACTACAGCCCCATTTTGAAAGTGGGAAATGATAGCTCTAGGACCCCTCTACCTTGCCCCGGTAATCATTCGGTGAACACTTCAAAGATAAGGCGTATAATAGCTGCCCTTTTCCAGTTTCATAATATACAATGATGAAAAACATCAAAGTTCAGGTTAGCTAACTGGCCCTTTCCAGCCCCTGGGACCCTTTGAAACTTTGACAGGGGATACTTCCTAAGACCCTCAACCCATCCCTAGTGAGAGATGCTTCAGGTTCCCAGAAATGGAGGACAAATCAATACTTGAAATATGCCCCACGCATTTGGCACCACTTGGTGGTGCCACTACAGC
>PRKT01001820.1:18556-48415 GCA_003671525.1 Saccostrea glomerata | reverse complement strand
AGCCTTTTTTTCAAGAATCTTTTCAGCAGGGGCAAAGGATACAGATAAAAACAATGGGACAAAAAAAAAATACTTCGAAAGTTTTATTATTATACATAGTATTAAAACAAGAAATACGAATATAATAATTAGTACTTATATAAAAAAAAAGATCTATTTAACAATCAAATCGATGATAAACATGGATTTTTAAAATCTAAAGCTATGAACAATATAGAAGATTAAGGGCCCGCTATTCAACGGTCACAATCGCCGTGAAGACCTTGTCCTGATCAAATAAAGAAAAAAAAATCATAGAAAATGCATTATGAAAAGAATGGCGTACCATTTTATACCATAAAATTCATACAACGATGACATAATACATTTATTGCATGATAGTGAGGGAAATATGGAGACTTATTCAGCCAAGAAAATTCAAATTCCCCGAGGGCTTCGCCCGAGTGGAATATGATATTTCCTGGCTGAATAAGTCTTCATGTTTCCCGAACATTCATGCAATGAATTGTTTATTATACCGAAACAAGCAAAACCTTTGAAATAAATATAAACTTTCAAATTCGGCACCGCTGTCAAATTCACTTTCATTGTTAACGTAAGTTACTATTAAACCCTTTGGTCAACAGGCTATTGTGACGTCTACTACTCTCGGGAGTTTTCGTTCAACGAACGAGAACTATATTGCGGGAAAATTCACTAGGTGTTCCGAAGAGGTGGAATATGATGAAAAGCGTGCCAACGACGGGAAATATGGAGTTTTACGGCCCGATCACGTGATAACCTAGAACCAATCAGATAATGCGTTGTGTAGAATATTTATAATGAGGTATAATAAAAAATGATATCCTTCGATATAGATAAGACAGAAGAGAAAATGAAGCTTAGATTTTAAACAATAAATGTGAAGTTATTAAAGAGTAATCATGTCTACTTGAACCATGCAGTCTTATATCATACACGCACCTTTGAAAATCCGACGTTACCTGTCTAACAGTCACATTCGCCGTGAACATTTTATGAAGATGAGATAAAAAGACTTTTTTTCATTCAAATTACAAGCCCATCATTTATATACTGGATTGTCATACTTTATTATTTTCGTTTAACATATCATAGTAAGAGTTGTCAGACTGCACCAGGGCTTCTTACTCCTCCATGGCATCTGATCTGATGTTCTTAGAAATTCTTATTTGCTATACTTCTGATATTTTATGCTTCAATGAATTCTTGAGCCTTCTGATTGTAATCCTAAAATTTCATCCATAGGAATTTCAGTATGAAGAGAAGAGCATCTCAACGTGTATCATTCGCAGAATTCACATATAACTGATGATATTAATTTAGATTGTTGATACTTTGTCTCACGAACTATTTACAAATTGTTAAGGCGTTTAAGCAGCATTGGACTTGAAGTCTTCTATTTGATGGTCATTTATTACGACATCGGAAACAAGACAAAACAACTTTTGATACATTAGCTGAACTGAAGAAGTAAATGAATGGATTAATTGCGTGAACAAAAACTCGGAACACTTTACTTACATTTACTGTTATGATAATATCAAAATTCTCATCATGAACACCCGTCAAGATTTCATCTAGAAGGGAACTTTGAACTATAGAAAACAATGAATTGGCGGTTCTCAGAAGAAGAATTAATAAAACCATAAACATCATCCGCTTTCCTAGATTTCTTGCAGCTAACGATGATTTCATCGTTTTACATCGAATGACTAAGAAATAGACGTTCAGGACGACGATAACGAGGAGAAGGAGTCCATCATCAGCTATGTACAAGAAAGACAAATAATGGGTCTTCAGAGACCATATAACTTTTACAATTACAACTCCATATACAATGCTTACTACGAAACACAAAACTGACGCGATATATATTTTACGATTTGTGAGGTAGGCACGGCATTTTAATGGATGAACAAACATAGCGTACCTCAGGGTTAAAAGCACTATAAAATTCAAGGAAGAAAACATTTTTGTTGTGTACGTCGTTATATCTGAAACGCTTTTGAACCAAAAAACTTCACATATACCTAAAGGAATGTCAAGAAATTCATCAACAACAAAATTCACTTGATACAAAACATCAGCAACGGCTAAACTTAAGATACTCATATAAAATGGTTTTCTAAGCCTATCATATTTCGAAATTACAACAAAAGTTGATACATTCAAAATGATTCCCAAGGCAGAAATAGTAGAAGCTAAGAAGATCAGTAAGTCGGATTTTTTGGTTTGGTGTGATGTGAATTCTTTCGCTGTGAACCCAAGATACAGATTGGAACCTTCACCAATCGCGTTTTCGGACGGAGCTGAAGAACAAAAATCTTCAAGAAGAGTTCCAAGGGAGTGATCATTTGTACCCAATGACATGTTAAATAAGTGGAGGCAGTCAGGAAATCGAGAACCGTTCTTCAAACATTCATTAAGTTTTTCTATAATGCTGGTATTTTTAGCAACATCTAAGTGGGGTGCTATGGACTCCGAGTCGTTGCTTCCACCATTTATGGACAACAATGGTGATGAACTAGATGAAAAGAACTCTGTAGCGTTATTTGAACGCATGGCAAGTAGCTCAGATGTTGTTGATGAAATAGATTCATTCTCCGCCGTTCCTTCGAAATTAGAAAACACTTGTAATGAGAGCGCCATGATGAAGACAAATGCACTCAACGCATTATTTAAATTTCCTGTTTGAAAAAGAATTAAAAAAACACTATAAAATTAACAGGTACAGGCTGACTTGACACTGGAAGAAAGGTCCGTTTAATTGTTTTCTTCTGTTAGTATCCTCATTAGGTCTAATGAAAATTCAGGTATTCAATCCAAGAGATAAGAACGGAGCATATATAACGTTTACAGCCACGCCCTTTTTTTCATTTGATTCTTTTTCAATCGTGCTTTTAATTGTCTCTTTTATTATCCTTTGTAAATCTTTCTGTTATGATAGCTTGTAGGCATCTTTAACCGTAATGTTTAGGCATAATGTACGTTAATCATCAGGCATTTTTTATGAAGATGACAGCAAATTCATTGATATTTTGTCTGAATAAGACAAAAGGTTTCTAAAAACAGAATGTTTTGTTGGTATCCAAAAGTACTTAGTTCCTTCTAATTTCTTCCTAAGACTTCAAATTAGAGTTTTGAAAAACAAAATAAGACTGTTCATTTTATAGGAATCGTATGATGTATTGACAGAGGTGAGTATATATTTACCCTAAAATAAATTGTCAATGATACCACCTTCCAATCCCGGGCATCAGAAATTTGCTTTACCTTGCAAAAATTCACTTACATTTTTCTTAGAAATATCACCCTTTTAATACCACTTTGATACCGTAAAAGGAGAGTTTTAAGCGAGGATTTACTTTTGTCATTATCGAGGGTTCTGAGAACGCTTAAATTAATTATAGCTAAAAATAAACTGTTTAATTTGTTAGAATTTCTTCAGTTAACATTTTAACATTGCCAAAATTACGTCTAAAAAAAAACAACATTTTTTTAAGGAAAAATGGCCAAATTTGCATCTCGCTAAAATTTCACCTTATACGGTACACGTACCTTGAAAATTCAATATTCGTAATGGAAAATTTAACATATAGTAAATAAAAGCATAGTAATGTGTTTTTTTAATCTACTGTAATAAAATCTCCATTGCATTTGCAGTGTTAATCAAAGTACTGCAACAAGTTGATGGCATTGTTTGTATGTTGTTTAACATCCCTCTCGAGAATTTTTACTCATATAATTAGGCATCACCACTTGCCAGTGTAGAGCTGCAAGTTTTGCCCCATACTCGGCTTTTTACGGTCATTGATCAGTGATGGATCTTTTTTCGTGCCAGCACATACTGCGACACAGGACCTCGATTTATACGGTCTCATCGGAAGGACCGGTCTCCACGTCCCATAGTGGGATTCTAACGCACGGTGTAAGGATCAACTACTTACTTCGTGACAAATAAATAAAGCAGCTTTTCACTCAAAAATTTCAAACTATGAGGACCAATCTTCAACAATATTAAAATAGGGAAATATAACTTACAAAGAGCGCAAATGAATAAAATCATTAATATGCACATTAATGTGCACATCAAATATTTTCACTATTTTCATAAATTAACAAATAATTTGAAAATTTTCAGTGCACATCAATATGTTTCATTTCTCGTGATTGAGACACTCTTAAATTTCAAATCCTCTATTTTCATTGATATCCATATTACAAAATTCAAAATTCTTGATGTGTTTACTATGGTTATTAAAATTCAGCTCCACGTCTTTCAAAATTTGCATGTATATTTGATATTTTCTTGATTTAGCCACTCGTGAAATTCAACTCCTTGTCTTGTATGATCTTTGATATGCAAAATAAATACTCCAATTCTCCTAATTTAGCTGCTCTTATAATTTAACGCTTTTTTTTACTGTTAATTAAAATGAACACTTAAATGTTATGTTTTTTCGTTTGGTTTAAACACTCTTGAAATATGTCTACCCGACTTCAATTAATTGATTTTCAAATGTAATATTACATTTCTTTCAATTAAGCTCTCTTGTAATTCAACTACATGTACATGACTTTCATTGATAAATTTATGCAGGATTGATATTTCAATTCTTTTTGACTGAAGACTAAAACTTTATCACAATGGCATGGTATATTAATCGTTTACAAAATCTATTTACTTTTAATATATTTGATTTCTCAGTCTCTTAATTTACATGTATAAACAAACATTTCTCATTTCATTTATGAATAACACCCGATTTAATCTTTTTGTATTTTTTTTATTTGGTTATTATTTTATTACTTTTTTATGTACTTTAAATTGACTGTATCACATTACCAGTATCTGATAGTAAGACACAGCTGGATAGTAAAGGAAATCTCTTTCTAGAGTAGCGCCGACAAATAATGAGATAAGAATCACAGGCATGTTAAGTGACCTTTACTGTATATAAAGCTTGCTGTGATACAGATCTAAATTGTGGAAGACAGTGGTTCTTTTATTGTTTTCACAAGAAGTAATGGCATTTACATAACCCAATATTTCATCAGTTAGTCCCTTTAAGATAAGAATTTGATTTACTTCGACCATCTTTACTAGGTGGTTTTCGCTTTGTTTACAAACATAAATAGTGTTTGATATGTAAACAATTCATCACTAGTCATCGCGGGAAAGTTGCACTGGTCATTAGCATACTGGATCAGCACAAGGATTAGTTTATTTACATACCACTAACACGTCAGTCTTGTAAAAATAACCTGGTTTGTACAATACAGTGAAACCTGTCTAATCCGACATGCACTGGGAGACAAATTTAGCGTCAGAATAGACAGGGTGTCGGATTGCACAGTGTTAAAAACAAGGAAAATACTAAAATGGTAAAGAAATTTAATGTCGGAATTCACAGTGTGCCGGATTATTCAGGTGTCGGATTAGACAGTTTTCACTGTATTTAATTTTGTAAATTTTCTTTCAAAATCTATTTTCAAATTACTGACTTATAAAAGAAAATACTTATTGACTTAAAAATCAAAATTTTGTTTTCTTGACATATCACAATTTTTGACTGCGTGCCCCTTGCACCATTTTCTCTCGCGGTTTGACACAAATTCCAAGAAAATAAATAATAAATATTTAAGTTTATAAACACTTCAAAGCATATCAGGAAACATGTTCTTATTCTGTAGATCATGAATATTGTAAATAAGCCAAAATTATACAAGAACCTGTACGCAAAATACTCAAACGAAAATGTGATTAGTTTCGATACATGGGGAATCCCTTACCAGTAACATAACATGAGTTGATACCATCAACTCCTTAAAAGACACTGTGACTCACAAAGGGGAAAATTGACAAACATAGAATTGTTTTAATGACCCGTGTAAATTTTGTTAAATTCCTTAAAGAATTGCGTTTTAGAAAATTACACCTTTCAGCACCTAAATATTTTATTTTTATGGAGAAAGTAAAAATAATATTAGTATGCCCCATAACAAAAATGATGCTAAATACCACTTCCTCCGTTTTGTATGCGTGCGCAGAAAAGTTGAATAATTTTCCATTAATTTTTAATAAAGAGTATTATTTTTTAAATCCAAATTACAGAATTTTAAAAATTGTATGAATTAAACAAAAAAGATAATTAAATATGAAAAAAGACTACATAACAAAGTTTAAGTGAAAATGTCCCATGATTAGAATCTTCTATGTACAACAACAGTGATCGAATCACGAACGGTAAGTCACAAGAAGATATCGAAGACACGCCATTTACAACATGTAACAAGCTTAGAGAAGATTTAGCATTAAGAGAGTACCCTTTAACTCAGTGTCACCAGTAACTGTTGGTTATAAAAGACACGTCATATACGTCTACGTCCAGTAAAATAATTAGTGTGGTTTTTATCATCATGAGAGTATCCGTTATGTCATTTCCATTTGAAACTGTAGGCGTCTAAGGTCTTGTCCAGAATTCCGGAGACCAGGGACCATTGAGGAAGCTTCTGTTACATTTTTTGAACCACCAGCCCCCTTTATATATAGCTGCACAGTTATTCAAATATGTACCCTGGTCTCTATCTGGAGTACGGAAGGACATCCCTGAATGCACCGTCAAAACGTCATCTAGAAATATTAAAAAGAAAAAAAACTAAGGAGAACAATATAAGTTATATTTAAAAATACATAGCTTTCTAATATACATTTTTAAGATTTAGATAAAGAACATACTTACATTCTTCCTTTTAAAGACAGGACATGGTATTGAATTTTCAATATTATACACCTATTTACTGGCTATGAGGAAAATAGCAAGTTTATCGTCCCCCAAGACAGGAAACTATTTCCCGAGGTGCAGCCGAGGGGACGATAAACTTGTTATATTGTTCGAAAAGTCAGTAAATAGGTGTTTTATTATACCGATGCTGACTTGACTTTTGTTACGTCATAATATATACGTCACAATCAGTATAAAATCAGAAGTTTTCCGAAATGAAAAGCGAGGGAAACAGAATGCTACCGGTGAATAGTTTGATCACTATTTCACCATTGGCAGATAGCACAAAAACTATTTCACGGTAGGGGCTGTTTGGAAAAGGATGTTTATTCGTCATATTTTTATATGGAACAAATTCACAGAGGTATAATAAATGCAAGATTAAGTGTCCATAAAACAATATATATATACGAGGGTTGTCCTGTAAAAAAGTGGACAAGTGTAAAACAAAATAATCACCACTACGTTCTGAAATTTTCACTCTTCTTTAGCACCTATTTTATGAATATACATAGCGGATTTCAAAGAGATATATGCAAAAATAAACAAATTATAACGTTTTATGTTATGTGTTATATCGCCTAACGAAGCATGGATGATAATGTCAAAGAGTCTAAAACAGTGTCACGTTTCATCTTTGCTAAAAATAAAGTTGGATAAGTACCTCTATAATATTGGAATTTCAATAATGTACATACTCTAGTCTCCATACACAGCTGAGGAACCAATCTGGTACAAACTTGCGATCTTGTGAAGATCTTTTCTAGTAAGTTACGGACAATATTCTCACCATCATTCAACTAAATAGACAATCTTATATGGAGGGTCAACAGTGACCGCGTCTTCTGCTATTACAACAGCAGTTTGTCCGTATGTTTTGTACAACCTGGGGATTCAATCAAAAAAGAATTCGCAAAGAAAACTCCCATTTCATTTCAGTACTAAAGGTGTCATTACAATATCTAAATCAAACTGAACTACTCTCCGGTGCGCCGTAACGTCATCAAACCTCGCCATTTTTTGTGTGTTGTATTAATCACTTTCTCATTTCGAATGCTCGGGAAATGTCAAAAATTAACCAAATGCCTTGAATTTTTCAAAAATACGACAAAATAGATTATGGAATCGAAGAAAATCTTTACCTTTGCTCCTGGATTTTAAGCCAATGATCCAAGTATATATATATTTATGATGAAGAAAGGTGCATCTAGCAAAATGGTAATTTTTTAAGCCCCCTGGGTCAAGGGGGGATAGTCTGAAAATAAATTAATGCTTTGAAATCTGCTCTTTAGTATTAATCAACCATTTAATGATACAATTTGCAAAATTTTGAAATATGTGGCCCCAGGGTCTGTGGTTTCATTGGGGTTGAGGTGCACAACTGGTTATAAAGTGAAAGTGTATTTTCCCTTTGTTACTCTGATCTACCTCTGGGTATTAAGTAAATAGAGTAAGCATGCTAAGTTTATAATTATTATAAGCAATGCTGCCTCTTTCAAATTTGTGAATTGTGAATTTCATGGCCTTTGAGGTAAAACACGAACCAATTTTAATTGATTGAACGTTGTTACAAGATACTCAGGTGACCTATAAGGCCCGTGGGCCTCTTGTTTTTAACTGTGCGCCGTAGGACTCTACCCGGTGTACATTCAAGCTGTAATAAATCTTTATTTTTGTCTACATTTTATCAAAAAATTATTATGCACTTAAATTTGATAACTAAACATTTCCTAAAAATTTCAGCTTAGTGCGCCCATTATTTTTCGAGATAAACGCTTTGTCCAAGATTTTACCGGACAACCCTCGTAACTATTGCATGCAGTTATGTGTAACATTGAAATTTTTCACACAAAGAAAACATAGTCAACCGAGGCGCAGCCTCAGTTGACAATGGTTTTCAAGGGATGAAAATTTTCAATGATACACTCAACTTCATACAATATTTATTATATTATACTGAATGTTTTGTACAAATACATATAACAGTGAACCATGCGCGCATAAATTCTGCGCAGTCGCTATTTTTTGGAATATCAACCGTCGTCAAGCTCTGTTGACTGTTGCTACGCTGGAAGGCGTGGCATTATGGTGAACCGGTGTCAGTTATCTTATCTTGCACCGCAAAGGGTCGCCACAGGCAAATGCGGTCCAACACAAACACTGCTACATGTAAGCATGGCAGCAATGGCTTATCGGCAATTATTCTACAGATCACTTTCGAAGAAAGCAGACGTATCAGAAACATATTTTACCCACTATGGCATCAAATTTTGGTGCTATGATAATACCTGAGCTAAAAAGAGAGTTGGAAAAACTCGGTGCGAAAAAAAGCGGTAGAAAATGGAAGCTTGTTGAGAGGTAAATAAATGTCATGTTGTAAACAGCTGATTGATCTTTTTAAAGTCTTATGTTACCTTATATCAACATTTAAATGATATATAATATCATCAATCTTTGTTTAAATAGCCCTAGAAAACCCCAGTTAATTGAAATGTATATTGGAAAAATATAAAATGATCGTTTTTATTGCTCGTATGTTTTACCCGAATTTCCTCAATGATTGTTATTTAAGTGGTTCTTGGTTTCCCGTGAGTGTTGGTCTCATATAATTGACAACTTCGTCAAAATATTTCATATATTGTTATATTATTTAAAAATATTAATCAATTTAACCATGGTAATTCTTTTATTTTACAGACTTGAAGCTTACAAAAGAAATGCCCACTATGCAAAGACTGACGTTTCCGGACCCGAGTTCCTCATGATGACCCCAGATCGACAGCTTTATAAAGACCTACATGGTGGCCAGGCATTTCCAGGATGTACTGACTCAGATATTTCTGCCTTCTTACTAAAGTTTAACAAGACAATGGACAAAAAAGCTAGAGACATGTATAACGATAGTTTCATCCAATATGTGAAAGTAGTATTCCATGATTTACACTGGTTTATCAGAAGTTCAGTGAAAGCCTCTATGATGAAATCAGTCAAGTATATTGTTGATGTCATGATAGGTCAGGACAAGAGTGTTGTTGAATCCCAATGTGAATGTGCTGCAGGCATGGGCCCAGATGCACATTGTAAACATGTGTGTGCTGTTTTGTTTGCATGCTCAGATTTTTTGAAGCGTGGAAGTGTTAAAACAGAACTAACCTGTACACAGACAATTCAAACTTTCCACCGAGCAAAACCGCACAAAGGAAGCCCACTGAAAGCACGGTTCATGAACATGCCTGGCTGCGATGAAATATGCAACAGTGAATATGACCCTCGTCCATTAAAATATCAAAATAGCCCTGGTTACTCTTCATATTTTAGAAGTATGTGTTTGAATTTCCCAGGCATCAGCAGCACCCCAATATTTCAATTATATGAGCCTGCAAACATGAGGGCACTTGACCTGGACCAGGGCCGTAACTACCATTGAGGCAACGGAGGCAATTGCCTCCTCTAGATTTTCTTTTTTTTTTTTTTTGGAAATACGAAACACAACACAAGCAGCTGGATCAAGATTGATCATTTATTTGTTTGATTATAGCCACCTGAGCAATTTTTCAGCTATCCAGTGAGTGTCACCATTACCTATGCTCGGCGTTCAGGGCCTTTGAGCAGAGAGGGATCTTTATCGTGCCACAGCTGTGACACGGATCTTCGGTTAACTTTATGCGGTCTGATCCGAAAGACCAGTCCCCATGTCCCATAGCGAAATTCGAACTACGGCGATCGATCATTTTAGAACTGCATTTAGTACAGTGAAAACTATTCAGAATGAATCGACGGGTACGATCTTCCCAGATACCCCTATTGACTTAAATAATTTTATCTTTTTCTTGGGAAAAGTCAGTTTCGTATTTATCATTGTTTATATTTACATTCAGAAGTTAAAATTCAATTGAAGCATCAGATGAGTATTGTGAGTTAACGGTAGTTGGTTGGTCATTGATTTTTTTACGCCCGCTCAAGAATTTTTCACTTATATGCCATAATGGAGACGTCTCCATTGCCGGTAAAGGCCTGCAAAATTTAGTCCTATGCTCGGCGCTCAGGGCCTTTGAGCAGGAAGGGATCTTTATCGTGACACACCTGCTGTGACACAGGACCTCGGTTTTTCCGTCTCATCCGAGGGACTGTCCCATTCAGTTGCTTCTTACAACACGCCATATAAGTGAAATATTCTTGAGCGGGAAATTATAAACAATCTTACAACACGCAAGGGACGATGAGGACCTACTCTAAGTAACTCAGATCGTTACGGGTCTTCATTCAGTCGCCTTTTACTGTTTTACTGCAGTCAAACAGTAATAAAGTGGTAAGCATTCTCAAAATCAAGGAAATGGTCCAAAATTGAGCCGTTTGAAGCAATTTTTTTGCTAGTCAATCCCGATCTTTGGGGGCCTCATTCGGCGGGCCACAAACCCCCGCCTCCTCTATCTTTTACCCCTAGTTACGGCCCTCAAAAGGAATCCTTTGATGAGGACTATAAACAGACAATAGGCCATAATCTACTTATTATTGAAAATATATGCAAAGCCATTAAATCTCCAACTGAAAAGATATCTGAGGAAAAAATTAAAGATATTATTAAGAACCTAAAAAACAGCAAAGCGCCCGACGCAACAGGCCTTACAGCAGAACACCTTAAGATGGGCATTGACCAGATATCCCCAATGCTTACTGACATTATTAATGCCATACTGCATACAGCTGAGGTAACGACAGGACTAAAAACGGGCATTCTGACACCAATTCTTAAAAAGCGAAAAGATAAGACAAAGCCGGGAAATTACAGAGGAATAACAGTGACACCTCTAATTGGGAAGGTCCTAGAAACATGCTTGAGAGACCAACTGGAACCTATATTAGATCCATCACAAAATGCCCTTCAAAGAGGGTTCACATCCGGAACCTCCCCACTGATGGCCGGACTATTAATCTCTGAGGCCTTCTGCGAAGCAAAGGACAATAAAGAACAATTAATCCTGCAGACTTTCGATGCAGAAAAGGCATTTGATGTAGTGTGGCACAAAAATTTACTATGTAAACTATATAAAGATGGCATTAAAGGCGACCTTTGGAACTTTGTGAAATCTCTACACACAGATGCGCATACAATAGTGAAATGGAATGAAAATCTATCACAGGAAATAAAACTAGAACAAGGTATAAGGCAAGGAGCCAAATTATCTACCTTAATGTATAAAAGATTCAACAATGACCTCCTAAATGCACTACAATCACACTGTACCTGAGGGAGTAAAGATTGGAACGCTTGACATCACCGCGCCAACATGTGCGGATGACATTGCCCTGTTAACAAAAAACCAAAGAGACGCGCTGATTTTGACCAATTTAGTGAATACTGCTTCAAATAAAGATAGATTTACTATAAATTCAGCAAAATGTGAAATCCTAACGTTTAAGACTCGTCAGAAAAAATATCAGCAAGAAATTGAAGTGATGTTGGGGAATGAAACTATCAATCAGGTAACTTCCCTAAAACACTTAGGCATTGAAAGAAATTCAACAAATACTCCTGATGTCAGTCAGCGAATAGAAACTGCCCGACGAACATTATACGCTCTACTTGGAAGTGGAATGCATGAAAAAAATGGTCTTTCTCCTGTTATTACTCTTAATATGTGGACGACATTCGTTATACCTAGATAACTACATGGAATTGAGCTTTTAAACATAAGGAAAATTGACTTAGAGAAACTTGAAAAATATCAAAGAAAGGTATTGAAACAGCTTCAAAGTCTCCCTGACAGGACTGCATCGATTGCAACTCTATCCCAAAACGATAGAGGCCCACATTGATGCTAGAATTATCACAACATTTTTGAATATTGTTAAAGATCCTGCAACAATAGAGCACCAAATGGCAGTACGACAGCTATTGACAAAACCTGATAACAGTGCCAGCTGGTTTATTAGAGCAAAAAGTACCCTGGAAAGATACGATCTTCCGGACCCATTATACCTGTTAAGAAATATAAAAAGTATGAAGAGGCAAAACACTGGAAACAGAAAGAAAAAAGAAGGAAATATCTGATTACTGGCAAATCAAAAATGAAATTGAAATCTCAGAAAAAGTCTCCCTACAACATCTGAAATTACAGACCAACTCACTCAGAGGACCTCACCCATTATGGCAGTCAAGTACGTTTTCACCGAGTGCATCAAATAAGGCCATTGTCAAAGCTCAACTCGTAACAAATACCTACCGCTTACAGGACAATATTAATAAATTTAACCAACACCAAGTGAACCAGAAGTCTCTGTCGAGACCGTAGCTCTACTGGTTTGTACTTATCAAAAAACCATTGCACTATTTTATGTATCTTTGTTTAGTCTACTTGTGTGCCAACTTATTTTGAAATCAAACTAAAACTGTAGGAGTAGCGTTTTAAAGGAATTTCACAGAAAATTCTATTTTTAGTAACCACGGCAACACCGTTCACCAAAATCAAAAACCGATGCACTTTTCTATCTATATTAGTGTAGTCTACTTGTGTGCCAAGTTATATTGAAATCAGACCAAAACTGTAGAAGGAGTAGCGTTTTAAAGGAATTTCACAGAAAATTCTGTTTTTAGTAACCATGGCAACACCGTTCATCGAAATCAAAAACCGATGCACTATTCTATGTATCTTAATGTAGTCTACTTGTGTGCCAAGGGTCCATAACTAGAAAACTATTAGACTTAGAATCATCAAACTTGGCCAGTTTATGCATCTTAGGTAGAAGGTGTGTTGAGACCTATTTCAAGGTCACTGTGGCCTTTAATTTAAGTGGAATTAAAAAAAAATGCCTTTTTTTCCTATTCATTTACACATTCAAAAAAATGTAAAGCTATTGCACTAACCTTATTAGAAAAATGTTAAATCAAGAAAATACTTATTTTTTTTAGCATATACTTGACAGTAATCTATAACAAATATAATGTATGTAAGAGAAATTCCACCACTCCCATGAGTCTAATTATCAAGCACTGGTCAAGAAGAATTTTGATAACAGAAAATTGCATGTCAAATTAGAGAGAGAAATTAATGAGTTCAGTGTGAGGAGTAGCTGTAAGAGCATCGGTGCTATCTATATCTCTTGAGTATTGGGCCAAATGGGTAAGCCTGTTGGATTAAAAATAGCTCTTGTTGTCTAGCCAAAGTTTTAAAATGAATTTGATGAGAAGTAATTAAAACTAATTTGATATTGCATATTAAACTATTTTGATATTACATAATATTATGAAATTAAAAATTAATTTTATGGGGGTAGGCGTGGAATCTGCATGTCCATATGAATTGCATATTAACCATGTTAACAATTAACTGTCTGACATTAAATCTAAAAAAAGAATCATTGATGTTTTATATGTTTTAAAAATGTTTTATGGTAGATCATGTAGATAGTGCAGATCTAATAATCTTTTGGGAGTAATGAGTAGACAAGCATCCAGTTAAAGATTAATTAATGTGTGCAATGTAGGAAGGCTAGCTGCAATGGTCTCTTTCATTTCTTCAAAGCATGGTCTTATCTGTATCCTTCGGGAATTAAACAGAAGAACTGTTGGTCAGTTTATATTTGATGGCCAGCCTTTTATTTCCAAAATTAATTAGGTATAGATTAAGTTGTGAAGACTAATTTGATATTGTTTAATATGAATAGAAATCCATGAATGATGCAATATTTGTTATAATTAATGCCTACACCACAGGAGATGGATAAACAAATTTTTTAAAGTGTGTAAAAATCATTGAAATCTTAAAATCAAGGTTGACATGATTTTTCTGCACTTTTAACTGTTTAAGATACATTGTAATTGTAATTTCTTGACGGGCGTATCATGCTGTGGCGTGGCACTTTATTAAGAAATTTCACAGAAAATTCTATTTTTAGTAACCATGGCAAGACCGTTCATCGAAATTAAAAACCGATACACTATTCTATGTATCTTAGTGTAGTCTACTTGTGTGCCAAGTTATATTGAAATCAGACTAAAATTGCAGGAGGAGTAGCGTTTTGAAAAATTGTTTACAGACAGACAGACGGACGCCGGACGCATTACTATCGCATAAGCTCTTCTGGTCTCTGACCAGTAGAGCTAAAAATGACTGTCTGTTATGTAGAGAGATCACAGAGGACAGATTACACTTTTTACTAAAATGCCCCATCTTAGACTCTATTAGACAGCCATATCTGACGAAACTTGGTCATTACCTACAAGACAAAATCGGCACACAGGAATCAAATTCATACTTATTGGAGGACACTAGATTACTACAAGTTATTATCGACCCCTCCAACTTCACATTTTCAGAGATTGCATATTTATTGAGAACCTGAGCCGCAACATGGTATTTACTCTACATTGCCATAGAGCTCAAATTATTAAAAAAAATTAGTACACAGTCTACAACCAACAGACCTTAATATTTTTCCATCTTCTGGTAAAGAGGAATATGTAATTATTTTTAGAGTTGAAATAATTTTTAAATAGAAACAGTCATGGTACAGGTATTAAGCTCTTTTTTATTATGTTCTTTGAAGAACTTTTAGGGCCGAAACAATTTTACTTTAGTAGTTAAGCTAAGTATAGTATGTAAATTCTTGTTTTATTTTTAGTTGGTCTTTTACCTCTAATTTTATTTTACAGCACCTCATAGAATAGATTTTACTAACTGTCTTTTCTTCACTTTATCTCTTTTATTTTTAATTTTTTTATGCCTTTTATGAAACAACCTTCTCGGGTGCTCCTTATACATAGGAGGGAAATCCACAACTGAACTGAACAAAGACTCTACTGTTAGCAATTAATTTTTTTTTTATTTCTAAGTATTCAAAGTGAATGATAAACGTGTTGTTTTGTTTTAGTATCTTCATAACAAAAAATTAAGTGGGTATCAAAACTCTAAACAAAATTTTCCCGCACTGCGCAGCAGTATTGAAATTTGTGAAATTTAGTAGAAACTTCCCTATGTCATTAACGTTTCGGTATTTCATTCAGAGATTTTGCACTTCTTGTGTATTGTCATTGTAGTGGGTATCAAATTAAACATTACGCACATGAACATACGGATGTCATTTGTAAGACACTGGCCCATGAAGCTTGTAGTATAATAGGCGAAAATAAGTGGGTTTGCGACGATTGAGTTTTGAGGTCCTACAAGAGGCCCATGGGCCTTATAGGTCACCTGAGAATCATGTAACAACTGTTGACAATTAAATTTATTTCGTGTTTAAACCAGAGGCCATGAAATTCATAATTTTGAAAAAGGCACTATTGCTTATCATAATTATACACTTAGCATGCTTACACTATTTACTAAATACCCAGACGTACATCAGAGTAACAAAGAGAAAATCTTTTTCACTTTATAACCAGTTATGCATCTCATCCCTAAAGAACCACTAACCCTGGGGCTATTTATTTAAAAATGTTGTAAATCTTATCATAAATTTTATATCATCACAAATAGTTGATTAATACCAAAAAGCAGATTTCAAAGCATTAATTCATTTTCAGACTGTGCCCCCCCCCCCCCCCATTACTATACTTTATGTTTCTCCTGAGAATGAGGTAAGTTCATTGCGCACAAGAACTTGTTGTTTCTGTACAGCCTCTTTCTGACGCGCTTGATTGATGGCTTCTTCGAGATTAAGTTGCGGATTCAGCTGAAGTTTTTCCGAGAGTTTACTTTCCCTTATGCCTACAACTATTCTGTCTCGAATCATCTCGTCTTTAAGTTGGCCATACTCACAGTGTTCAACAAATGTATAGTGCTGTTATAAAACTGTCAGCGGACTCACCCTCATGTTGTTTTCTTTGATTAAATTTGGCAAAGATGACGTTTCTGCGCGACAAAAAATGTTTCTGGAAGTTACCACTAACCGTATCGTATTTCTTTGCGTCCTCTTCCCCCAATCCAAACGAATGAAAAATGTCCTCAGCTTAATTGCCCATTGCGTAAACAAGTGTGTTAACCTGAATTGCCCCATCTTCCTACTTAAGCCTGAAACTATTCTAAACCTTTCAAATCGTTTAATTCATTTCGGCCACTCCTCGGGTTTTGTGAAAGTAAAATTTTTCTTGCGGTTAAATCTGGTACGACGCCATCATTAACACAGTCTGTACCGGTGCGAAAATCACTAGACAGATAATGTCCGTAAATACTGGATGTAGCAATGCACGCGAACTATGCACTTACGTCGTATAACTGCTTATTCTTCTCGCCAGGAAAAGTACATTAGCAAACCGCTTCTTACACAATGTTATGTCCTGGGTTCGTTTAAATGTCAGGAACTACAATGTGCGAGCCATGCTGTTTATTCCCGGAAGTCACACAAAAGTATCCAGTCGTACATAGAATGTGTCAGATAATGAACATTTCATATAACACATTGTGTGCCGTTATATTGAAATCAGATAAAAACTGTAGAAGGAGTAGCATTTTGAAAAATTGTTTACAGACAGACAGACGGACGCCGGACGCATTACTATCGCACAAGCTTTTCTGGTCTCTGACCAGTAGAGCTAAAACGCTTTAATTTAAACAACAAAGTTTAAGTATGGAAATGGTATGGGCAGCCTTCCTAGCTTGCAGCTTCTTGTGTACAGGTTCCCAGTACATTTTCTAGAAAGCAAACGATCGTTGCGCCAGTAATGGAGAGACAATGTTGGAAATTCGAGAACTTGTGATCCAACAGGAGCGGATCCAAGAATCTATAGACTCGAGGAAAATGTAACCTACATATATGTGGAAAGTTCAGAGATTTTTGAGGCTGGACTCACTAAGTGAAACAATAAGAATTAATATTCTTAGCACCAATGAATGATTTATCGTATTATGATTTATCAACAATATATAAACAAAAAGAATGCAGATGTCCAAATCGTCTAAAAAGGTAAATCCCTCTCCTTCTCTCTCTTGGTTTGTGTATTCATTGATATTAATAATACAATATCATAAATGTATTTCGTTTACATTCTGTTTTAAAACTAGTGCATTGTCAGGATCTCTACTTGTATATTACCGGACACAAACAGTCTGGGGTATATACAACTCATCCTTTTGGTAGCGAGACCAGGCTCAAAGTATTCTAGACATGGAAACAGAGGAGGAAGGTTGACAGTAAGATCTCTCTCTTTCTTTCTCTCACAAAACTCAGGTCTTAATTTTAAATTTATGATACTTTGATTTCTGAATGTCTTTAAATTTCAATTTTTAACCTTTAGGTTAATTAAGAACTGGAGTAAATTTAGCATGAAATTGGTATTTAATCTTATAAAAAAAAAACTAGCTGGAGTAAGTTGTAACTTTAAGTTTACACTCAGAACGAATAGGAGCCTCGAGAAAATAAATCCCAATACATGCATACACTTACCAAAATATAACTCTGAAAATTGTAATGAGCAGCAGAATCTGTTTATAAATTATAAAACAGAGTATACAAAAATCATAAGAAAATAATATTTTTTTCTTATTAAAGCTTGTACTCTTCAACAACAGGCACTCATCTCCGAAATATTTTTTTACCTATAGTACAATAATAGCACAAGGTATCTAACTCCGAATTACACTCAGTCCCCCCTCCTTAGAAACGCACTCATTAAGAATTTCAGAAGAAATGCAATGGTAATATATTTACATGTATTACCATTGTCTTCTTCGATAAATTATCTTTACAACCATATGTGGCATGCATGTCTTTGTTTTCATTTATCTCCGTAAACACCGTCAAAGCCCTGCTCACAGAGTGAAAAGTCGAACTAAACCATAATACGACATGCAATGATACCACACGAGATCCCAAATCGTTCATGGGAGAAAGTTGCAGCAGCCATTATGTTTTTTGGGAATACAAAAAACTTGTTAACCGTTGACTACTTTTCAAAGTTCATAGAAGTCAACCGCTTACAAAATGGGAAAAGACGCCACGGTTATCAACATTCTGAAGCAACACTTTTTCTCGACTAGGACTCCCTGAAGAGTTCATTAGTGACAATGGACCGGAATTCGCAAACCATGAATTCAAAAACTTTTCGAAGGAATATGACTTCAGACATATTACATCTTCACCGAGATATACACAGAGCAAAGGTATGGCTGAAAGAGTTGTACAGACCATCAAAAACCTGTTTGGGAATGCACAGGATGACCACAAGGATCCGTATATTGCGCTGATGGAGTAGAGGAGTTCAGAAATACAAAGAGTAAAACTTTCACCAGCACATTTATCTGGACGTACCACAAGAACTCTCGTACCAACCGTCAAATCCAATTTGCGATCAATAGGATTTAACTCAGAACCTAATCGCGAGGAACTCCAGAACATGAAAGAGGCACAAAAGTCTCTTTATGATCGCAACTCAAAACCACTTAAACCATTTGACAATGGAGATGTAGTACGTGTTAAAATTCCAGGACAGTCTATCAAAACATCAGGAAGAGTCGTTAGACCTGCAGAAATACCGAGATTGTATTACTTACAACAAGGGAATACCACAGTGAGGAAGAACCGCTGAGACCTTATAAAAACGAAAAAAAACTGAGCACAGAACCAGTAGATACCGAGAAGTCTGTTTACAGTCACTGTGATTCGTTTGTGATAATTTAAACAGTGTTAATGGTCCGTTTATCAATTCTGGAGTAAACCCAAAAAGTGTTACCACATCGAGTGGTCGGGTCATCAAACTTCATCGCAGTCTCGTTACGGATTGTTAATTCAAACAGTTAAAGTGAATATCTGAATCTGATACAGGGTTCTCCATGAGCTGTTTTACTGTGCTGCTCCCGACACAGTAAAATTTTCTCAGACACAGTAACGGTTCAAATTTAATGCGTGCGACACAGTATTTTTTTTGCCGACACAGGAAGATCTGTGATGATAAGAAAATCCAAACATATCAATTCTCTATAAATGAAAATCTAACAGTTAGAGAGCACTTAATAAGCACTTAATTAGGGCTTACCTCACATAATCAATTATCTCCTTGACCCTCGGAGGTATTTACGCATGAAGGAACAACGAAAAATAATTTGTTTTCACACTTCTAGTAACAGTTAATTGGTTTTGAATTTAAAATACATCGTATTTATTTTTTTTAATATCTAAATGTTTTCTTTTTCTATAGAGCCACGGCTCTAGAATTATGTTGGCACTGAAAGTTAAACATCGTATCGAAATCAATTGATGTAAATAAAATGTTTTATATTAATTTACAAGGAACTCTCAAAAGTATTCTGAAGATTTTTTTTGTAATTCGGTAATTCGATCAAGAAAACTGAAAAAAAATCAGGGCAAATTTACTTTCAAAAATAGTAAGTAGTTCGACTGTATTGACCAGAATTTCCTCTGCTTTTCAGAACATGTTTTTTACTTTTATCAAATATGTACGACCATACCATTTGTGTAACAAACTAGTGATTAAAAAACTGTGCTGAATTCTTTTGTAATTAAAATGAATAGTGATTCAATCGCGAATTTGATCGCTAAAATACCGCAAAATTTTAGTGATTCGCGTAACTCTGCAACACAGTAAAATTTCAAATCATGGAGAACCATGTGATATGTACATTCATAATTCAGTTTTGTAGATTAGTTTTGTTAGTTGTATTTAAACAAAAGTCAAATATTGAGAACTGTTTTATTATAATAATAAAATGCTTTTTGAAATGTAATTTTAACAAAAATTTCAGAAAAGGGGGAGATGTGACCAAACTAAACATGCTAAGTGTATAATAAGTGTATATACTATGTAGTCATAATGAGCATGTGTGCCCCCTGTGTTTGTATAGGTGGCATTAAAAGATACTTCATGTCAAAGAAGCAGGAGGCAGTCCTGAAGTCCAAGAACAAGCTTCAAGAACAGAAGCAAAAGATAGTTTTATATGAGAGAAAGAAGGAGGTAACATTTGATTTACATATTGTCCCTCACTTTCATGAAACCAAGGGAACATTAAATCTCATTCATCTGTTTGTCCGTCACCTGTCACAAAATCTTGAACTTTGATCATAAGTTTTGAATGAGAAAAGATTGGACTTTGTTATTTTACATGCACTTTACCAAAGAGAACACTTATTGGAATATCATTTTTAACCCTTGTTTCTGACCTAGTCTAGGGAAACCACTTCATTAGATGTACAGTAATAAATGCCTGTAAAATAACATTTTATTTCAATTCTCTTCAGAAAACAAAGAGGAGAAAGCAGGCGTCAGACCACCTGGCCAGTAAGGGATGGAAAAACGAAATGAGGAGGGCACAGGTGAGGAGCATACTAAAGGTGGAGTTTACGTCTAGTGACGAGGAATGCGATGGGGGATTTATTACTCATCCTATCTCATGGCAGAGTGATAAACTGTCAAAAGTCAAATCCCATCTTTACAAAACATTTCTAGGGATATGCTCTGTTAAGAGCGATAGAATGTTGCAGTCTAAGAGTGTTGGGGCTGTTAACATCAAGACTACTCCTACATGCCCGGAGGTATTTCCCTGGATGATTAAAACAGATTAGTTTGAGTTTTTAAAGATATGTATGGTGTTACGTACTATTCATATAAGTTGAAAATTTTGAAGAAAAGAAAACGAAATCGAATATAACTATCAATGTATGTAAATAAATTTCCTACAGATTATACATTTTCAAAGTCATGTGATTTAGATCATTTACAACAAGATTGTTTCCCAGTTTATTTATCCAGTCTTGAAAAATTACAAATACTTGAAATAACTCGACCTCTCCTCTTAAATTGGTTCTGTTTTTTGATTGACAACAATAACAATGGAGACAATTGATTGAGAGTTTTAGGACAATAAAATACTGGGATATTTATTAAATCAAATAGATTTTATTATAGGAGCATTTGAAAGTTAAACAAAAACAATTATGATCACCTATTCCTATCAAAAATAACTATTAGCATAGGAACACTATATATACCTTTAAAGAATTGCATGTCAATAATGTTAAAAACTTATTAGATTTGTTGCTGTCTGTAAATTGATGCCAACTTGATAGAATTAATTGAACTGTTTTTGAAAATAAGCATGTGGAAATATTTATTAATCTTTTATGGTAAAAACTGAATTTAAAAACACACATGTATTTTTAATTAGATCATTTGTAACATGTATCTGGTACATTCACATGTAAATTATTTTTATTTTCTGTAAAATACATTGTACATGTACTAGTTAGTGGAAAACATTTTATTCTCAATCTTTTTTCTTCAATGATAATTTTTACAGTTGTTAGCTAGAAAACAATATGTATGTATATTTTGAAGAGAAAAAAAAATCAAAAATACAAATTGTACTTGTATATTCCTTGCTTGCTATAGCTATTATTTCAGCAAACTATATACACTAAATAGTGTATAGATCCAAAAAAAATTATTTGTATAAAGTACATGTTTGTTGTATATTTTTTTTTTTGTTTCATTGGTTCTGTTTGCTGTGTTAAGCATAACGCTTATATACCAAATTACAGCAAAACTTGTTTAGCACGAACACGGGTATATTGTAAATTTACAGATATAGCGAAGTCATCTTAGACTCCCAGCAATATAATGAAATGAGTGTCATATATGGTTGTAACGAATTATGGATATAACAAAGTAATTTCATAGCTCCCAGTGACTTCGTTATAACCGTGTTTTGAGGTATATTGTATTATATAGTCAAATTTGTATTATTCATTGGACTAGTGATAATTTCACCTTTTTTTTTTAAAGTCTGCACAAATTTAAAGGGGCCTGGACAAACTTTCATTGCTTACAATTTTAAATTTAAAATTTTATTTCAAAAATAACTTCAGTTTTAAGGTCGTGATAACAAATAGTCTTGTTTCCTGTTACCAGCCTGAAAAAAAACAGGGTAGGTAGGAAAATTATCTTAAATCTGTGTCCAGAATCAGTAATCATAATTAGATTAATTGCAAGAAATTAATTATTACTGATAGGGTGAAATAAAGAAGAATTTCTTAAGTTTCAAGATGGTATGTTGATCATCCAGCCCCATAAATGATTTTTTCAACAAATTCCATAATAATGTGTTCATGAATGCTTTATATATTGAGATTATATTTTGTGTATTTTTGCCATTTTAAAGCAAAATGTAAACAATCTAGTCATTATTCATGGTATTATGATACATTTGTTTGTTTTGTAGAATAAATAGAATAATCAAATAATATTTATTAAGCATTTCACAGAAATTTTGATTTTTAGTAACCACAGCAACACCGATCATAGGGGGGCAGGGACCATGGAATTCACAATTTTTGGTCCCTTTCACCCATAGATGCTGTATGCCAAAATTGGTTGAAATTGGTTCAGTGGTTTCAGAGAAGAAGCTGAAAATGTTCAAATGTTAACGCACGACGACGGACGAAAACGGATAGCAATAGGTCACCTGAGTGACCTAAAAACCGATGCATAATATACTTGTGTGCCAAGTCATATTGAAATGAAACCAAAACTGTATGTAGTGGGCCTGGAGATACGGAATACGAATTGCCCTGTTGTCTGCTGTCGAAATTTAAATGAAGCTGGGTTCAACTTTTCCCAGTTGAAAGTCGAAAATAAATGGAGAAGTTGGGTACAATCTCACAAAGATTTAAAAGAAAGCCCAAAATGAACAGGAGAGAAGAGGAAGACATTTTAACATTTGAAAGAATTGATAATATTCGAGCTAAAAGACATGATATATCAAAACAATTTACATGTACTAGCTCTAGTAATCAAGTTGCTACAACAGAAAATATGGAGAAAGAAAAAGTTAGTACTAGTAGTGAAGAAAAAGAAGAGACAAAGAGCAGCAGCATCTCTGCAGTTCGACGAAGAGAAAAGCGAAAAAAAAAACAGAAAAAGTAAGTAGCAGTTTTTTTTACATGCTTTAAAAGAAATTGAGAAAGTAAGAAAATCGAAAGAGATGAAAGAGAAGAGGTAAAAGGGCCAAAGAGAGAAATGACTTTTTAAGGGAATTTCTTGACATCTTAAAAGAAAAATAAATTGAAGGTACAAAATTCAGTGGCAACATATGCACTAAATGTAGAGAGTGTTACATGATTGATTGATTGGATACTTTTTAACGTCCCCCTCCAGAATATTTCACAGATATGGAGACGTCACCATTGCCGGTGAAGGGCTCCAAATTTAGGCCTATGCTCAGACGATCTTCTGATCCAGAAAGTAAAAATGATAAGACTTTTTCATTAAAAACAAGATAATCCACATATACATACTGACGATACTGTAGAAGTAATTTTTCCGCGAGGTATTAGGATTCGGTCTGGAAGAGGTTTCTGGATAGTTCCTCCTGATGCCTCTCTACATAAAATTCCATATATATTTTCTTCCAAGCTAGTCTCGCATGTTGTTTTCTTGTAAGCACTGCATGCTGACTCTTCCAATGCAAAAAAAAAAATGAAATCCTCAGTGCGGAAATTGACTACCATATCTTCAACATAATTTCTTTGTCTGTGCCTGTTCTGAAGTTTTTTCCTCTGAGGATTCAGTTCTGACCTACAAAAAGTACAATATTTTTCATCAGTATCTTTTTACCTATTTTGTCAATATTCTTTGAATCTAATCAAGAATGAACATAAGTCCTTTTTAAAGGTCCCTATCTTGTGATAACTGTATTATAAAATTACATCAGTTTAACAGCTACAGCTCCCTTACTGACAAACAGATTTAAATAATCTGCATGAATTCACTTCAGTTAATAAAATAGGGTTGTCACAATCGATCAATTTCTATAATTTAAGTAAAGAAATACTAACTAAAGTAACTTCTTTTGGATTATGAAGGCACAAATGTTTATCTGAACTGACAAACCCTCTAAAGGTTAGGTGCTTATGTATTCCTTTTAAATAATGTGCGATATTTGCCACACATTTTGACGATATGATTTCTTATAATATTCCCATATCTACATTTAACTGTCAAACATCTGAAATGACTTTATGCACAGGGGCTTCTTCCCGAAGTGTAAAGAATTATAGATGATTTTTTTTCTCTATAAATTGTTAAAACTAAATCTTGTGACGTTTTAGTAGTTGTTATAATACATATATTTTTTAGATAAAGATGTTTTACACTTCGGGAGCAAGCCGATGTTCTTCATATTTCTAGATAATTGTTTTTAATACATCATTTCAAATTTTCTCTTTTTTACAACTTGTTTTTAATCTCCTTACTTTGCAACCAAAAAGTCTGTTAAATCATCATCATAAGAATCACTGCTTTTATTCAAACAAATGTGGGTGGGGGTAGGGAAACTGGGGGACCAAACACGCGAATACGTTATTCACGACACTCGTCTTCTAACCTTGGCTTCATCCGACGAACTACCCCCTGATCACTGCGGAGTCTCGGTATGAGATCTCCACATGGTCAAACCTGTAAATTTCGAAATCATTACATATCTAGTAAAAATCAACAGCAATAAGAGTATCTACATCACCGTCACGTAGTGTAATAAGTGGAAATCATTTGGTTTTTGTACCAGCAACTGTAAAATCTGCTTCCATAACATCAGAGACAAGCACAGCTACCTTATTATCCACTACTAGTATCACCTCAAGCAGTGTACCAGTACCTACAGAAATGCAGAAGTCAGTGTTTTCTGGCAAGAGTGGGAATGTTAGTGCCGCGCAGAGGAGGATGCTGTTTATATAATGGTGTTCACTTCACTCCCTTACCGAGCAACAGAATTTAAGAATTGTATTTAACTTAACTGGCATGGCCAACAGTGATACTTGTTCTTACCACAAGTTTTCAAAAGCACTGTACAACAAATAAAAGCATCATTTTTACTTAGATTTGGTAAACAAGACTCCTTCATCCTAGAAGTACTCAACATTAAACAAACATTGGATGTGTTGTGTGAAGAAAACATCACTCGTACTCAGCAAATGGCATGAGGTGACAACATCTCCAACCTGATATTAATTCACCTAATATCAAGAGGATCTAAAGCCGAGATAGCTGAAAAAGTCCCGGATAAAGACCCCCAAACTTTGAGGATTTGTTCAAGTATGCCTAACTTGAAGAATCAACCATCAAATTAAAGTAAAATGATTCGGTAATTGCTTCCATTGAGGGCATGGAGGACAGACTATGCAAATTGATTCTGACTTACCTCTCAACTGGATTGATTATTGTTTTTTAACGCCGAGTCGGCAATATTTCAGCCATTTTTCGGCGGTGAAATTTAAATATTGTATGAACGGTTTTGAAAATTGTGGGTCTCTGGCGGCCCCCAGTGAGCCTACTCTTTTTCGAACTCCAGAGAAACGATCTTTTACGTGCCATTGGGGCTGCTATCCTTGACATGGAGCGCCATTTTACGTCCCATCCGACGGACTCTTAATTCAAAAATAAAAAAGTTTAATTTAAATATATAAATATAATAATGCTTATAAAAATATTAACATTTAAATCGTATTGTAAAAACGTGTTTCTTGCAAGTATTGTAAAATGTCACTAGGAGTCACATTGTAAAAAGATGATGCATTGGTTTTACACCATCAATAAGTTTATTTCGAACAGCTGTAAAATCAGAACATTCTATAAGTATACGATTTAAAGCTATGGCACAGTCACAAGATATGCATTGAGGTTGCTGTTCCCCGCTAAGTAAAGAGGAATGGGTGAACACTGAATGTCCCAATTCTTAATCTTGAAATAAATACCTTTGTCCTGACGTTTCAGACCGAAGTCAGATGATTGATTGACTTGACTTTGTTTATATTGAATACATTTAATGACTATCAAAAAAATCCCAAAATATTCAAACATATTGAAGTGCAGATTCTGCAGCATTGTCAGCCTTGTTATTATCCGGAATACAATTATGACTCGGAATCCAACAAAGTTCGACATTTTTACTTTGTGTAGCAAGATGATTGAATTTATTTAATATACCCAAAATGTACGTATGATCACTGTTCATACTGTGTATGGACTGTAAACATGAAAGCGAATTTCAAAATATTGTAAAAGAGTTTTCATCCGAAATTTTAATATATTGAAAAGCAAGTTGTTAAGCAAGTTGTTTAGCTTTGGAAACAGCATAAAAATTGTTGCTTCCTTTGGAGGTCTTGTAGAAAAACATTTTTATTGAGAGTTGCAGCGGTACTGCCTTTATCCTTTGAGCCGTCTGAATAAATGGAAGAAAAGAATTTCAAAAGAATGAAAACAAACACTTAGGAAATTGACGAAATCCCGAATTGACATTTTTATGACACAAGGCATGAATAGACTTCTACGCATCTTTTATAATAAAACTGAAATTGTAGTTGGTGAGATTCATACTCAGTACCTTCCACGAGAATCAGACGAATAGGATAGATCTCCAAATAGGGTTTTCTGTCAGCTCCGCTCCCGCCTCCCCATAAACCCTTGGCAGATTCATTACGAAAACAAGGTGATACGGTGGGGCCATCTAGCGACAAGGGAACAAGTTGAGAAATAGAACAGCTCTGCTGCCATTTATGAAGAACATTGAGGAGAACGAGGAAGTACGACTTCGGGTTTGGTAGCCCGGGTGAAAGCCAATGGAGGGAGATGAAATCCCGGAGTAAAGGGGCGCGGCTTCGGTTGTTACTGTTCGATGGGGCCCATACAGTAACTTTTGTACGGTATTTTCTTTCCTGTTAATGTGTGGTTTAGTTTAGAAATGATATCAATACATGTAATGAGGGATCTGTAAGTCACTACTATTTTTTTTTCAGGCGAGAGTGGAAGACAGATGAAGATGCTTTCAGGGAGTGGTTTTCAAAGATTCAGCTTCTGTACAGCATTAATGTTAACGGCAAAGCATACGGAAATCAAAATCACTTCAATCGAAACATGAACAAATGCATTTCTCATATTTAGCAGCATTTACATGACCAAATTCCCTGAATACATTGAATCAATCCTTAACTGATAAATGATGTATACATGATTTCCTAGTTATTACAGTTCCTTTATTACAAGTATTGATATCATTTCTAAACTAAATCACACAGTAAAGAAAAAAATCAATATGAGTGTTACTGTATGGGCCTCACCCCCCGCTAACGATCGAAGCCGCCCCCTGTACTCCAGGGATTTTAGCATCTCCCTCCACTGGTTTCCACCCACCAGCCTGTCGGGTCTACCAAATACGAAATCGCACTTCCCAGACTCTATTTCCATGTTCTCCTTACCGTTTTTAGCTCACCTGAGCCGAAGGCTCAAGTGAGCTTTTCTGATCACATTTTGTCCGTCGTCCGTCTGTCTGTCCGTCTGTAAACTTTTCACTTTTTCGACTTCTTCTCAAGAACCACTGGGCCAATTTTGACCAATCTTGATAAAAAGCATCCTTGGGTGAAGGGGAATTTAAATTGTTAAAATCAAGGGCCAAGTCCCATCACAAGGGGAGATAATTAAGAAAAGACAAAAATAGGGTGGGGTCATTAAAAAATCTTCTCCTCAAGAACCACTGGGCCAGAAAAGCTGAAACTTATATGGAAGCATCCTAGTATAGTGTAGATTCTAAATTGTTCAAATCATGATGAGCCCCGGGGGAAGGGCGGGGCCACAATGGGGAATCAAAGTTTTACATAGAAATATATAGGAAAAATCTTTGAAAATCTCCTTCTCAAGAACCATTGGGCCAGAAAAGCTGAAACTTATGTGCACATGGAAGGATCCTTGGGTAGTGTAGATTTCAAAATGTCTAAATTATAATCAGTGGGGTAGGGTGGGGATACATTATGTATTACAAGGAGGAAATCTGGTAGAGAACAGAATGGTCAAAGCTTCTCATGTGAGCGATGTGGCCCATGCGCCTCTTGTTTTTGTTTGTGGCAGCAAGCCCAAAGCTGTTCAATTTCTAAACTTTTGCTATAGTATAAGTGATGTGTGATGTAACACAGATTTATTTAATTTGCATTCACTGCAAAGACTGATGAGAAGACATGGCTACGGAGGGCCAGATTATGATACTCATTTGTACCAATGCTGCGGAAATGGGTGTTAACTTCCACCAAGTAAACAATATTATGAACTATGGCATACCCAGGGAGTTGGAGACTTTTGTGCAACAAATTGTGGTGGGTGGTGGGGCCCTCACATAAACTTGTGTTGTTTAAGCCACTTTAAGCTGAACACGATTCTTAAAAGGAATCTGTCCACCATTTTTGTTCCCGAGTCTCGCCACTCTGCAGACCCCTATAAATAGGGCAGAACTTAGTCACTGTTCAGTGTAATCAGTCGATACCGGTGTAGACGGACTTATGCTATACAGAACTTGGTAGCGAGAATAATAACGTAATACTTTGTTTAATGCAGGAAAATAAGATGCGAATGCGACGAGTATACACTAGTATTGATGTATCGTAGAAAATGCTGTCGAAAATGGCGTATGCTTATTTATGAGTCGTGTTCAGCTTAAAAGGTTACTTAAAACATATTGAACCAGGACTTGTTCGAATTGTGAATGATAACGGTGAATGTAGAAAAGACATGTTATGCAATGCTATGGTCATCTTATCGTTCATTACAAATAATAGCACCAGCTGATACCAACAAAAGTTTTTGTTAGTTATGTTCCCCAAACGAAGTTGGGGAACATATTGTTTTTACTCTGTTTCTTATTATTATTAAGTCTTCCGTTGACAACGGAAGACTTATAGTGTTTGTATTGTTTCTTTTTATTATTATTATTATTATTATTATTATTATTCCTCCCAAATTTTGTGAGCGCGATTACTCAGAGATGGCTGGATAGATTTTCACAAATTTTCTCATGTAAGTAGGTTGATATATGAAGTTTATATAAAATTCCGTTTTTTGAAAAATTCACTTCCGGTCCGAAGTTATGGCCGATTTTCGAATTTTAAAATGGACTTTTGTCCGGCAGTTTTCTCGGAAACGGTTTGAGGTAAAGATATGAAATTTACAGGAGTATTAGATCATGATATTCTATTTGTTTTGAAGTTGTTTCCGTGTGTTTCCAGTACTTCCTGTCCGAACCGGAAGTGAATTTGTTTTTGGTCAATTTTTGATTTTTTTGTTTTT
>PRKT01001820.1:0-13537 GCA_003671525.1 Saccostrea glomerata | reverse complement strand
ATGAACTTATGCAAGAAGGTATGATCACCATGCTCATGTATGCACGTGCGTGCACGTGAAATGGGTAAAATCAAAAATACACTTGAATGAGCGAATTTTTTAATACTTTAGATTAAATACTTTAATATTTAGTATATTAAAATATATAGATTGTGTAGACAAGATGATATGGTCATTACGTAGATGCATTCACATGCAATGCTAAAATTTGAATGAGCATGGTAAATTTCTGGGTAAACATTGTTAAAATCTCAAATGCATAGAGTTTGTGTTATTAAATGAAGCTTACAGGGAATATGGCAACAAAAGGGAGTTGGGGAGCGTTTGGGGAACATCTGTAACGGTCCCCGTTACAATTAGCACTAGTTTTATATGCGTTTGTACTTGAGGAAGATTAATGACTTTTCAAACCCTTCCATTAGCTTTTAAATATTTAACAGTACGTACATGTATGTAACAAATGTAATCTCAGTCTCTGCGGTTAATAAGTCAGGATATTATAATGCTTGCATTGCAATTCTTTAACAAAAGTAAATGTAATTTTTATTTCCTAAAGGTGGAATTAAAATAGATGACTTTTAACAATTTATCTTGAAATGTTGGCACTTTTTAATAACTACATGTAAAGTCAGTGATGCACAGTTTACGTTGCTTACAAACTTATTTTTAACAGCTGAGAAGTTGACATGTGTACAGTCATTGGTGGATCATGTTAAAGAGAAGTCCAAGGAATTATACTAGCCGCACAGGGAAATAGCTGTAGACGAGAGAATGATTTCTTCAAAAGTAAGTTCTCTGGTATTCATCAATTTATTTAACACAAGCCAATTTGCTTCTGTTTAATCCATTTTTCACCATGAACGCCTGAGGCGTAGTCCATCTTATCGTTTTCAAGAGGGTAGATACACACGTCATCACTTTGTACACAATAAAGTATAGTAGTATGAAGTAATTTTACATGAATATGACTAAGAATATAATGCTCATGTGCAATACAACGTGCAACAAGATACTTAAATATGAGAGGAAAAATACATTGAACAAAGAAAACGAGAGCGTGGTTTGACAAACAAAAACAAGATGGCGGCGCGACAAGATGATTTCAGTGATGATAGCGTTATTGAGGCGGATAATGGCGATATAAGAGAGGGAATAGATGCAAGTAATGAAGAAATTGATTGAATTGACGAAACCAACGTGGAAACGAAGGTGATTAGATTTTGAATATTTTTTACGAGGATTCCGACGGCGAAGACGAGTTTCACGGGTTCCAAAATCGCTGGGATACAGAAGATTTCACAGGCCATGTAAAACCAAGATTTCGGAAGGTTGCAGGTGCTACAGTTGAACATTGAGAGGAAGCTATGGCAGAACAGTACTTTAATTTAATATTGACAGGCGAAATGTGGGATCGACTTGTCCAAGAAACAGATATATACGCAGGACAGTAGAGTGAAAAACCAAGAGGCCCATGGACCACATCGCTCACCTGAGAAGCTTTGACCATTCTGTTCTTTACCAGATTTCCCCCTTGTAATACATATTGTGACCCCACCCTACCCCGCTGATTATAATTTAGATAATTTGAAATCTACACTACTTGAGGATGCTTCCACCTAATTAGTTTTAATTATATTATACAATATCAAATAAGTTTATTATACAGTATCATACAAGTTTGAATAACGTTTTCTCAAATTCATTAAAGAAGTTAGGCTAGTCGATTTAAGGCTTATTCCTTAGCCAAGTTCCAAAGAGATAACTGATAACGGCTTGATCCGAGAAGTTCTATCAGTTAGCTCCTTACACTTATGCTTATTAATTTCTGTCTAATTTGACGGGCAATTTTCCGTTGTCAAAATTCTTCTTGACCAGCGCTTGATAATTATACCCTTGGGAGAGGTAGATTATCTTTTATAAATTAACATTTATTATTGATTGCTGTAAAGTATATGATGAACAAAAAATATTTTCTAATTTTTAACATTTTTTTAAAATATAGGCATGCAGCAACACTTGCATTATTTGGAATTGCGTAATTGAATCGAAAAAGACTTTTAAAAAAATTAATTAAATTGAATTAAAGGTCACAGTGACCTTTACATAGGTCGCGACACACGTTCTACCCAAGATGCATGAAATGGCCATGTTTGATGATTGCAAGTCTTCTTGTTATGAGCCGAATAAAACCACAATATAAAAAAGAAAAAAAACGCCTGTAAAATGCAGAATTAATTATCCAATCATGATGAAAATACCAGGTGCACATCTTCATATGGTGAATAATAAGTGTATAAATTTTCAGACAAATCCATCCAAAAGTTCCTGAGAAATAAAATATTGTCTACAGACGGACAGACAGACAGACTGATTCCAATATACCCCCTAAACTTCGTTTGCGGGGGTATAACTAACTGCAGATCTGTAGCTCTCCGAAAAAATATGTATTGATAGACCGGTCTATCAATATATTTTTTACGGAGTGCCACAGATCTGCAGCTAGAAAAAAACCCACCCCCTCTGTCTGCAACAAAATGGACAGAGGTAACCAAAAGTGATATGGGAGTGATGAGAATACCTACAAAGTCAGACTACTGGTGTCAGAATAAATGGCCGTCCACAACCTCTTTTGGAGGAGAGATGGAAAGGGACAAATCCATGTAATATGGAGACTGTGATGTTGACTATGGCGGCCGTGCCACAGAGTACACAATTGTGAAATTATTCGAAAAGAAAAGTGTGTCGCCAGTGTTCGCTTACCAAAGGCCCTGGAGAAAGGAGAGGAGTAACTTTGTTTGGATGTACTCAATGCAAGTTACCTGTACATTTAGAAGCCAGAGTAAACACATTTTGAGAATGCTAAGACAATAAAATGATCAAGTGAATTTGATCAAAATTTTCTTTAAAAATTTGTGTCTTTCCATATATCGTGAGTTTAAATAACAATTGTTTTTTACTATCTGTTTCAATATGTGAAAATTAGTTGAAGAATTTCATATTTCCATGTGTTATTGAAGGTTTTTCCATTTTTGTCATGCAAAATGGACATGATATAGTGGAGAAAAACCCCACAATTTTCAGGTATGAATGTGACTTTTTTTTTCAGAGAAATACCTAGTGACTTTTATTTCTTTATAACTTAGATATATAGCATATTTTTATACTGCGTATTTTTATTCTGTAAATTGCATTTTGAAGAAGAATAGATCATTTTAAAAACTTGTGCGGACCCAGGAGTCTGACTCTCCGATATAAAGATAAAACATCTTGACAGTGCTGCAGAGCAAAATGGGATAAAGCTTTGGATCGCAGTTTGTAACATGTCTGGGTACACACAAGACTTATGTTTATCTTATCTTGGTAAAAAGAACACCATATTTACTGATGGTGCATAATGTGTTGGATAAGAAATAGCATTTTGATTATGTGAATCCCTTTTGGTCACAGGTGAAGGCTTATTAATGATTGTTTCATACATCAGCAAAGAAGCGTTTTCAAGGAAAGATGAAAGAACAAGAGGCACAAGGTATCAACTGACAAGTTAAAAAATTCCAAGCCAATAAGTACGTGATGTGCCTTAAAAAGCCATAAAGTTCAAGTAAGAGCCTAATTATACTGGTATACGGGAAATGTTTACTATAACGGCACACAGCAATAGATTGATTGTCTGATTGTATATTGTTTAACGTCCCTCTCGAGAATTTTTCACTCATATGGAGACGTCACCGTATGCCGGTGAAGGGCTTCAAATTTAGACCTACACTCGGCACTCAGGGCCATTGAGCAGTGAGGGTTCTTTATCGAGCCAGCGCCTACCGTGACACGGGACCTACGTTTTTAAGGTCATATCTGAAAGACCCGTGACTTTCACTTCTGATGCCGAGCGCTTGGCGAAGGAACAGTCACTACCTATTTTCACGTCTTAGGTTTGACTAGGCGCGAACGCTCTACCACTAGACACAGCAATAGAAAGCCTTCAAAATACCACAAAATGACATTTGGCAAATGCCATTTTGATGATGATGACCATACTAAATATTCCAGAATTAATTATGTAACGGGAGAGGAGAAAATGCAGCGGACCAGACCGGGATTCGAACCCGGACCCCCTGAAACTCCGGTCAGGTGCTCTACCAACTGAGCTATCTGGCCACCGGCGATCGAACCCGGCTGACCGCCACAATTATAATCGCATAACAGAGAAAAGTATAAGCTTTAATCCTGAAGAGAACGAGGCGGATGACGATCCCACAGAAGCCAGAAGTGAATTCCTGTAACAATGACGACGAGTGTAAATCATATTGAATTAATTTAAAAAAGAAAGGCTATTTTAAAAACATTCATGTTGAAAGTTATGAATGTAAAAGAGGAAAGAAAAACTACCATAGATTATGATACTGTTGCTTTTGCAAAAACTCTTACCGATCAAAGACTTATAAACATATCATGGCAGTTCATGCAGCTCAGGACTGGAGGTTCTCCGACTACTGTAAGTGCCCTGCAAGTGAATGAACGCTTCATCGATCGCAATGCTCTTGTCAACCTGACGTCATCTCGCAAAAATGACGCAGTTTGTAAAGAGAAAAAGGCTAATCGAGTCACATTTTGTACAATGAAAAATGTCGTTTCTTCGCAGATGAAATATTATTTGCAGTTATGAAAAAGGCCGTTAAATAACATGCGATGCGAGTGCACTGTGCGTGTGTGTAATTGTGGTGGTGAGTGGGTGGAAATTGTATGCTATGGTTTGTATTTATAGATATGCAAAAAAAGCTTCCTAACAGTAGTAATTCATGTAACATTTCAAGCCACGTGCATACAACCAATTTCCACTATACACCTGATTTTCACTTTCACCATATAACCCTATACACCTGATTTTCTCTATACACCTCGTCTTGACTTTCACTATACACCACAGCTTACTACTCTGCATCACTATATGCAATATTAATTAATGAGGTTTTAGATAAAAGAAAACGCCAACCTTAGAATGAGTTTTCGAACGGTGACTGTAAAAGAAGTCACGCTATAACTGCGCGCTGGAATGTAGACGAGAGAAGACCTCAGATGACCTCTTTAAGTCGCACCACCAGTCATGGTCACGCTCAAAGTGTACCAACAAGAAGAGTATTACACGGTCAGCAAGACCTAACAAAAAGTAGTTTAACAAGCAAATTAAAAAATTCAAGGTGACTTGATAATACTGAATAAAGAATAAACATTATTCAACACAAATCTCATCTTGATCTTTAACTTATTTAAGACAGTTCTGGAGCTAATAGAATCTACAATTACCTAGTTATGATCAACGGTATTCTCGAAAATATGTTCATCAATAAACAAAAAATAAGAGGTCAAGATGACTTAATTATACATTAAAGATAATTTAACGTCACATTTAGGGGTAGATATTATCTCAAGATAAGACAGTTTTGCTAATTTTGAAAGGAAATTCTCACAAGGTCATGAACTAAGTGTTTTAACCAAGAAGAGTATCAATTTTATATACATACCAAACGGAATTGTGTCCCTATGCGGTGAAAAAATCATTTAAAAAAGAACCAAACAAGTTCATAGCGGAGAAATATAAGCTATTTTCAGGAAAAAAAAGTGTCAAGGTTGTATACTCTCTGTAAAAATAGAAATATGTATCCTTATAAAGGATAAAAACAGAAGACATAACAAACATCGTCTAATTATTTTTCCTTCTTCCTTTTGTGTTTATAAAGATGCCAGAAGTCCGATCACTGCAATGGCATTGTAGATGGGCTTTAGATTTTGCAATGGAAAGACGAGAATTAGAAATATTCAGAGATATTTATTTTTATCCCAGCACGTGTACGAAACGACATCAAAGAATGAGACTGAGAAGAATGCAGAGAAATGTTTTATCACTTTTTTCATCCACGTAGTTTTCATAAAAGCATGGATATCACTGTTCGAAAAATGCGGAAAGAACACTATTATACTCTCAGGAACTGGGTGTTAAGGGATGTAGACGTCAGTTATTATCATTAAATCACACAGAATACGACCTTGATCGTGACTCTATGACTTTATATACCTGATGATGGATTGGATGAATTTAAAGAACGAAATGCCGTCAAAACTTAGCTATAAATAACGCAAGACCAAGCAACATTGTTCCTCAGATTGTTCATTGTCTGATTCAACATGGACCTGAGCGCAAAGGTTACTTTAACCAATGGTGTTTACCAAGCAGAGAGAAGAATAAGGATAAATAACCTGTTGGATACTTGGAAGAAAATTTTCCTTTTCATTGAAAGAGCGGTGTTAGTTGATGACTATTTTAGATGAAATCAAAGACTGTCCAGGTTTTAAAGAAAAAATCAACACCTAAGGAGGAAACCTGGGATTTACTTCAAGACGATGGCAACAAACGGGTCACCGCTAAACGTTTTGATAGTGGAAACATAATAGTAGACTTTCGAGTTTTATATTTCCATGCCAACGTTCATGGTAGCTCAGTCGGTAGAGCGCTTGCTCCGTGATCGGGAGGTCGTGAGTTCGTATCTCGGCCGCGACTGACCTAGTCGAAAAAATAGGTAGCAACTGATCCTTCGCCATGCGCTCGGCACTTTGAAGTGAAAGTTGCGGGTCATTCGGATGAGACCTTACAAACCGAGGCCCCGTGTCAGCGGCAGGCGTTGGCACGATAAAGATCCCTCACTGCTCAATGGCCCTGAGTGCCAAGTAAAGGTCAAAATTTGAAGCCCTTCATCGGCATACGGTGACGTCTCCATATGAGTGAAAAATTCTCGAGAGGGACGTTAAAAAATATACAATCAATCAATCAAATTTCCATGTCGAGCCTGTACTTCCCACAAAATTCTGAGTTGTCTCAAACGTGGAAGAGTGGGACCAATTTCTCATGCGCTCATGAAATAGACGGAGAATGGAGAAACGAGTCGAGAATGCGAACCAAGATAAAGGAAGTTTTAAAGGACATGGTTATTAACAAAACGAAAGAACACTGCCATGGATTCATTACGGATCATCCTAGTCATAAAGAACACATTGAGCTGGACTGTCTTTGGGAATTTGGAAGATGTGGTCCAATCAATTTAGTATTTTTAACTTCATCAATTTTTATATTTTTCAGTCTACTAGTATCTAAACTGCTTTTCTAAGATCATTATAATCAACGAAATTTGTTTTCCTTTCAAGGATAGTGATTTCTTAGTCGAGACTTATGAAATTACCCTCTTTGTTAAAGAGGTTAGTAAGAAAAACAATGCCTTCATTAAAATAGTTTTTCCAAAAGAAAGATTTATTATTAATTTTAATCCTTGGATTACTTCATATATGATCAAAGGGCACATGCCTGTCATTCTCTTGATTTATCTTAGTTAGCCTTGCCAGAACTTCTTTCCAAAAAAAACATTATTAAATCTTGAGAGATTCAGAAGGTTATCAGAACCCCTTATCCAATGATCGTTTATATCTACTTTTAGTTCAGCTTGCATGTGAATTAATAAATCTTCAAGTCTTCTCATCCAACTTGATTTATTCTGTATCATCAATCATTTTAGACCTCCATATTTATAGTTCTGGATTATAATATTTTTCTTTACCGTATATAGTTTGCTACCCCATAGAAAATAATACATTTCAGTCTCAAACAGCTTCAAAACATCTGACATAGGATTTAGTAAGTAAGAATTAATGGTTAAGTTTAGGTAATATTTAAGTTTTAATTAGTGCTAACCTTCCGATTAGGGTAACGCTCCAATTCACTTCCGGAAATATGCATAGCATTTCCGACATCTTTTGTTTTCATTTCCGACATTTTCTGTTTTCATTTCCGACATACTTTTCATTTCCGGAATTTACCTTTGCAGCAATACAATGATTTCTAAGTAAATGAAAATGGGATTTAAAAGTATTTATACCAAAATATTAATAAGAAATAAATGAAAACATCTATACATAAAAACTCTAGATAAAAGAGTTCTCAGCACATTAAATTTGCATTAAATTAGATGTCAGTGACAGCAACATATTTACGTCCAAATCGCCGATAGATTTACAAAATCAGATTTCAATTATTTATTACCGATTCATTCCTGTAATCTTTTCAAAAGAAAAGTTATCAAATCTGGTACTAAAGGTACTACATATGTATTTGAAAAATGTCGGAAATGAAAACTAACAAATATCGGTAAGGAAAAATCAATAATTACCAAAAATTCCGGAAATAAAATGCAGCCTTCCGTAAACTCCACTTACGTAACAAAGTTTTGAATTAATTTAGCTTTATGGAATAATTAAGGTCAATCATTTCATCCAAGTTTACTAAAAATTTTATTCCCAGATCAAATATTAAATTTTCCCTATATTCCTTTTTTTTAGTCTAACGTTAAGTTAGATGTTCTCCTTCGAGAGATCTATGCGTTGTAATAATCTTAGCAATTCCTTACGGAATCTAAGCGATCTAAATACATGGTAAGAATTTAATGGTATACTGTTCAACACATTTTTCTTACACTTATCTAAACTTACATGTATTTAAATAAAAGAAGTTTTAGAAACTTACCGTCTTGCTGCAGGAAAGACAACTCTCGAGAACCATGGTAAAGTATCAGGAATGAAGAAATTTTGAGACGTTTTTGATACATATAGTATCTCATAATTAAAGGATACCGAATTATGAGCATCTCATAAACCACCGCGTGTGTGTTAGTTTAACAATTACTTCTTTGATGTTCCTATCAAGGAAGTTGAATTATATAAAGGAAAAGACACTTAAAGAAAAGTAACACTTCGTGTTAGCAAACATTATTTGTATAAAATTAAATCAAAAAGATTGTAATATAAATGTTGTGTACGATCTGACTTCTGGTTTTTAGCTCTACTGGTCAGAGACCAGAAGAGCTTATGCGATAGTAATGCGTCCGTCCGTCTGTCTGTCTGTCTGTCCGTCTGTCTATCTGTAAACAATTTTTCAAAATGCTACTCCTCCTACAGTTTTGGTCTGATTTCAGTATAACTTGGCACACAAGTAGACTACACTAAGATACATAATTCTGTTTATCGGTTTTTGATTTCGATGAACGGTGTTGCCGTGGTTACTAAAAATAGAAATTTCTGTTAAATTATTTCAAAATGTTACTCCTCCTACAGTTTTAGTCTGATTATAATATAATGTGGCATGCAAGTAGACTACACTAAGAACATAAAGAGATTTAATCAAGGATCATTATTCTATTCATTGCTGTTGAAAAGTTTCAATTCCCAACTGCTTTTAAGTACTTTTCTCTTCCTTTGCTATGATTACAAACCAGTAGAGCTTCAGTCTCGACAGAGACTTCTGGTTGTGTACAAGTTGACTTTTTGTATACGGTATACGACTCAGTTTGTGTACGACTCGGTTTGTGTACGAAGTGACTGGACACCAAGTGACTGCCATGTCGTGACAGGTAAGAATATTTCAACATTAATTCTGATTTTAAACTATTGAAACCCCGTGGGGATCCGGGATAGAATAGGTCCTTGGTATGTATGCCCTTTGCTTGTCGTAAAAGGCGACTAAATGGGGCGGTCCTTCGGATGAGACCGTATAAACCGAGACCCCATGTCACAGCAAGTGAGGCACGATAAAGATCCCTCCCTGCTGAAGGGCCGTAAGTGCCGAGCATAGGCCTTAATTTGCAGCCATTCACCTGCAATGGTGACGTCTCCATATCAGTGAAATATTCTGGAGAGGGACGTTAAACAGTACACAATCAATCAATAACTATTGAAATTACATAAATATCAGCGTAAGTGAATTTGTACGAGAGTGTTATTTTCATTGCAGGTCACCTTCGTTCATGCACTTCATATTTTATTCCACCGTTCCTGCTAATTGTAAAAATATATATATATATATTTAAGCGTTCATTGAGGAAATTTTGTGTTAACTTGTCATTTTCCCTGAGATGGAAGAGCCCATGACATCATGAAGTTTTTATTAATTGTGCGTCGCAGTTATCATCTCAGGAACAAGAATAATCAACGAAAGAAAAACAACACTGGAAGAAGAAAATGAAACAAGGATGATTCGTTCTGGAGGAAGAATCATCTTTGTCTAATTCCAGATGCCACAACCCATTGACTTCCACACAAGAATGCGATTAAATCGACTTCCTTGTTAAGTCGCGACACACGGAATTTTATGACGGTAGATAATACGAGCATATTTTGTCGGTTCTAGTGGTTTTCAGTCGTTACATATGGTACGCCCGTTAAGGTCATACGCAACGTAGTTTGAACTTTATTGGGGTCTTACCTGGAGTTGAAGAGTTCCACTAAATGAAGGACCTGTGTGCAATATTTTTAATGTCTATATATGGATTTGTCACGGAATCTTATGACAGTAGATAATATAAGCATATTTTCGTCGGTTCTAGTGGTTTTCAGTCGTTACATATGGTACGCCCGTTACGGTCATACGCAACGTAGTTAGAACTTTATTGGGGTCTTCCCTGGAGTTGAAGAGTTCCACTAAATGAAGGACCTGTGTGCAATATTTTTAATGTCTATATATGGATTTGTACACCTCTTCTTAAACAATTTTTGAAGAAAAAAAATCTGGAATTCTTGTTTTGTAATTTAATTTGATATCTTTTCAAAGCCCCTGGTAACGCATGCTGATTTTTTTGTCTAAAAACATATGATGGTATTATAAATTTAAATTCAAAATATCTTGAAAAATTATCAGTAGGTTAGGTACCTTGCCTATGCCCGTAACTTAAATAAAAAAAACAAACACGGAAATCGCACACGCGCTGAAGTCCATTGTGAAAGCAAGAGACCGCCAAAAATCATACAATGCGATAATGGTCGAGAATTTCAAATTATCAAGAGCCGGTCGTATTATCCGCAAAGTCAAGGTAAAATCGAAAACTCCGTCACTAATTTACAAAAGAATTCGAGAAATACATGTAATAATAAAGTGCCACGCCACAGCATGATACGCCCGTCAAATATAATTTCAATAATCATAAATTGGTAAAGGTGCAAAAAAAATCAAGTAACCTTGATTAACAGATTGACACAGATTTCAATGATCTAAGAACTATATGCGGTATTAACCTACATTTGCCCCCCAAAATCAAACTTTGATGGAGTAATATTTAATTAAGTCCTTAAACAGGGGAGTATATGCTGACTTCAAAGCACTGAATAATTTCATAAGTAATGACGTCATATGTACGTAATGACGTCACAAATATGACGTAAATTTCATTTTTTATGAATTTTGCAGAAAAATGTACATATTTCGTCTATATTTTAAATAAAAGTCACCGAGCGCATGTGTGTTCAGGATAAATATTTTGATATAATGTGTAGAATGATAATATCAATGAAATATGTCAATATTGTTCCTGAACACACATGCGCTCTATAAATTTTAAAGCTTAAATTGTTGAAATTTTGTCCATTTTGTCCTCTTTCTGAAAAAGGATATAAAATCGGACTAGTTTGTGACGTCATAAAAACAGAAATTGTGAATACACTGCTCTGGAACTATAATATTTTCTGTTAACTTATATTTCTCGTACAATTTATTGAATTCAGCACATTTCAGGAAGTTTTCAAAATTTGACATTTGTGGGGGCAAACATATGCAATATACCGCATATAGTTCTTTCCGTTTCTTATCATATGTTTAAAATATTGTACATATATACATCTCTAAGAGACTTACAGTGTAGGGATTAATTATAACAAATATAAATACATCATATAATTCTAAACTGGCTGTGTTAGAACTTAACAAATATCCATCTGCAGCTTGAAATTGTTAATTGCGTATTTTATGGAATAATGGAAATGCTACAGTCTAATAAAAAAAATCAAAAATATATTTTTCTTTAGACTATAAAATTCTAAGTGACACATGACTGCAATTTGTTGCAAATATATAAAAATTGAAATTGAATTTTCTTTTCAATGAACACATGTATAATTAGTTTTAATTATATTAAACAATACTAATTTAGTTTTAATCATACACTAAAACATCAATTTGTTTTAATTACATTACACTAATTGAAAGATCTTTATCTGGACTATAGCCACGAAGAACTCTTAATTAACACAAGCAACTATGAGGCCATTTCATTTTGCCCAACTCCCAAGAGATAAATTAAGATAACAGCTGCATTATCAGAGATGCTCTTAGACAACCAGTTAGCTCCTGACAATAAACTCATTAATTTCTCTCTAATTTGACATGCAATTTCTGCTATCAAAATTCTTCTTGACCAGTGCTTGATAATTATGCCCATGGGACAAACTGAATTCCTCTCAAAACATTAACATTTGCTACAGATTGCTGTAAAAGTATATTACAATGATGAAAAAAATGAGTTTTAACTAAATTTAACATTTTTTGATAAGGATTATTTTTAATTATATTATGCAATATTAATTTAGTTTTTATCATACACTATTTTAAAGCATCAATTTGTTTTAATTACATTACACCAATTGAAAGATCTTTTTCTGAACTAGCCATAAAGAACTCTTAATTAACACAAGCAACTATGAGGCCATTTCTTTTTGCTCAGCTACCAAGAGATTAAAGATAAAGATAACAGCTGCATTATCAGAGATCTGCTCTACCAGTTAGCTCCTGACAATAAACTCATTAACTTCTCTCTAATTTGACATGCAATTTCTGCTATCAAAATTCTTCTTGACCAGTGCTTGATAATTATGCCCATGGGACAAACTGAATTCCTCTCAAAACATTAACATTTGTTACAGATTGCTGTAAAGTACATGATGAAAAAATGAGTTTTTACTTGATTTAACATTTTAAAATAAGGATACAACTATATTTTTACATTTTTTAGGATTATGAAATTTAAAATTTTAAAGACTTATTTTTAAAAAAAAAAATCACTTAAATTTAAGGTCACAGTGACCTTGAAATAGGCCGCGACACACCTTCTACCTAAGATGTATAATTGTGCCAATTTGAAAGCTTTAGGTCTAATAGTTTTCTTGTTATGAGCCGGACAGGATTTTTCCATATTTGGCCATAGCATCTTTATTAAAGGTCACAGTGACCTACTTTTTGTGCGCGACACACCATCTACCCAAGAAGTATCAACTGTCAAAGTTTGATAATCCTAGGTCTAATAGTATTCATGTTATGAGCCGGACACGAATGGACGGACGGACATGAAGCCTATAACATAATACGTCCCGTCTTAAGACGGGCGTATAAAAACTGTGTGTGTATATACATTTACCACACTTTAAAGAAATCATATTATGGCTCGTTTCTTTAATTTTTTAGATCACATTTCGGGTACAACTGGTTATCCATTAGACATTTTCAACTTTGCAGACATAGACTAACACACGAGTAAGCTAGCGTCTGCTGACAATATAGCAAGACTCCTTTACAACATGCTCAGAGGTTGTTTCCAGTCGTACTGGACAAGACGATTTAAAACTGCAATTCACAAAATATCGAAAGCTTTGTAGGAATTAATCTAACAAGTAACGACTACTG
>PRKT01001819.1:9684-45309 GCA_003671525.1 Saccostrea glomerata | reverse complement strand
TTTTATATGTTTTAACAAAATATTTTTAGTTTAGAAGATAAAAAGCAAAATATGTGTAAATTTTTGCTCTTTTAGGCGTTCTAATTTTTGACCCCTATATAGCACCATTTTGAATAGAGAAATCGAAAAACAAAAACCGCCATGCACAACTTCAATCCTTGTGTTATCTAAAATCAGTAAAATTTCTGCTCCAGCTTTAGCCGTCTCTGAGCCTTTGTCTGGAAACGAAAGCCTATAAATTTTCGTTTAAAGGGAAATACATTTGTAACTCAAAACCGGAAGTGACTTTTTGAAATTTTAGATATTATTCTGATAGAGTTTAGTAACGTCTATAAACTCTGAAAATTTGAGCAAAATCCATGGAGAAAGTGAGTGAAATATGAGGCCTCAAAGTTGGCGTCTAGGAAAAGGAAAAAAAAAAGAATAATAAGAATAATCTTAATCATCAGAATCAGTAGAAGGTCTTCCGTTGGAAACGGAAGACCTTAATAAATAAAAAAGAAAGACTAATCGTTATAAATAATTAAATAGTGAACCGTAAAGCACGTATAAAGCCCTATTTAGAAGAAAATTAACATTAATTACCATAGGATTTATTAATGATAGAAAGTTTGTGTAAATTATACACATGAAGAGGTCTGATTTCCTTTCCGAATGAAAAACGCTACCCGTTACCGGGCTGCTTTCAACTACGTATTACGCAATACCCCCGGTATAATCGAACACAAAACATTTTCATCAGATTAAAAAGGTGTCAAAGAACAATTTTGTTCGTATAATCCAGATCGAAATATTTACCGTTTTTGAGTTATAAAGCAAAAATTTCTAGCTCCCTAAATCCCTAATCATAGGGGCCAGCCCCTTTTGAATAGAATTATATGAAAGCTCTTGCAATTATGCACAACTTTTGTTCAACATGTCTGAACAAAATATTTTTAGTTTTCAAGATAAAAAGGAAAACATGTGTAAATTTTCGCTCTTTTAGGCGTTCTATTTTTTTACCCCTGTATAGCGCCATTTTGAATACAGAAATCGAAAAACAAAAACAAATGTGCACAACTTCAATCCTTCTGTTGTCTAAAACCAGTAAAATTTTTGCTCCAGCTCTAGTGGTCTGTGAGCCTTTGTCTGGAAATGAAAGCCTATAATTTTTCGTTTAAAGGGAAATAATTCAAAATCGAAAGTGACTTTTTGAAATTATCGACAGCATTCTGATAGAGTTTATTACCGTTTATAATGTCTGAAAATTTGAACAAAATCCATTGAAAAATGAGTGAGATACGAGGCCTCAAAGTTGGCGTCTAGGAAGCAAAAAAAAAGAATAATAAGAACAAGAGCCGAGCTCGTTGCAAAGCAACGAATAGGTCTTCCGTTGGAGCTACGGATTAGAAGACGTAACCTAGAGTCAAGGTCAAAAGCCACATACTAAAGATATACAAGTAAGAAACCTTGTAAGAGAAGCAACTTACAATGTTTCGCTGGGAAAAGACTGTAAAGGAATACTAGTATGTGTGACCTTGATCTTTCCAAATGATCTTGTGAAAAGTAATAACTAACTCTCGTTAGAGCTAAAATTAAGATAAAAAGAGTTAGGTCAAGGTCAAAAGAAAGGCCAAGTTCCAAAATGGTGATGCCATTAAATAGCTCTCATCAGTATGCATCAACATGTGAAGTTTGATAACACCATTTTGAATGGTATGTTTAAAACTGAGCTTAACACTAATTTAAGAAAAGTGAGGTATATACATGTATATAAAGTCAAGTTTAAAAAAATGTTAATGCAATTGCATAACTCTAATTAATTTCTATCAGTATATAAAGATTGATAAAAATATCTTGTATAGTTTGTTTGAAACTGAGCTTTGAACTGAGCCACAGGCCTTTAGATTGCTTAGAAAAAAAACTGAGGTATTGAAAAAAAATATTTTTTTGTTACACACACAATTTTTTTTAGCGATCCAAAGGCCTGTGAACTGAGCTAAAGGCAAAGTGTGACAGAAGGATAGACGGAAGGACAGAAAGTAGGAAGGATGGAAGACGTCTGACAAACACCAAATGCCTTGGCCATATTTATGGCAGGGCATATATTATAACAAGTAAAAATCATGCGTAAAATATCTCAAAAACTTGCTTAAACTTTGTATTAAATGTTGAAATATATAATATTTCAATTTCATTGTCATTAATATCTCATGATCATCAGCTTAATGACCATAATTTATGGTCATATAAAAAGAGTTTACATCAGATACTCCCCAGCCTGAGAGTGTGTAAGATTTGAAAAGAAATCTCTTGATTTTCCGGATAATGATGATGTGTTTAAAGTGCATGGTATATAAAAGAAATGAGGATTTTTTCAACTTCTAGTAAAAATTATTTTGAATTTGCTCTACATCTACAAATGACACAAAGATCATGAAGATATATTTTTTTTAATTTTGCACTGCGGTTTGCAGCATAGCCTGCTCTGCAGAAACCATGAGCATTATCACGTAATCAAGATCCAGGGTATCGAGGCTCGGACAGGCCTACACCTTCATTTTGATGACAATAAATTCTTCTTATACATCAATGAACATGAGTTTTATTTTAACACCGATAAATCTATTTATGAGCAAATGCGGTAAAATTATTTTTATTTTGCTTTGAAAACAGTCCGAAATAGAATTGAAAAACTATAATTTCAGCTTTGAATATTTTGACGTGCTTTCCTTGCATGTTAAAGAATTTTTTTTGCTTTGCAGCCAATTTGATGCTTTGCATCAATTAAATTCGTACTGACATTGTACATGTACAGGCATGTAAAATTTTTTTTATTTTACTGTTAATTGGACGAAATAGTATACCATTCTGTACAATATCATTTTACGTTTAGTAGCAAATAACTGCAAACTCAAAAGTGCTTAATTTCATTTTGGATTTCCCCCTGTGAATTACAAACGTTAGCTCCACTTACAACTATCACGCATGCGTATATGTAGTTTAAGATTCATAAAACAATTACCACTTCGATAAATACAGGAAAAAATGGTGTAAACCTAGCTCGGTTTTTTTTCGGCTATCAAAATGCATAAAACTTGAAACTAATGAATAAATGCACAAGCGATTACGATTGATTAAAACAAGCTGAAATAGAGTGAAATTGAATGATATAAAAGAAGTCGACATGATTTCAAACCCAATTTTCCATTTGTAACTATCGGAGTACACAACGGATTTTCAAATCGACGTACCCGCTGCTATCTGTTAACACGTGCTTGTAAATGAGGACTGGGCTACAAAATTTTAGACACAAAGCGACAAAGCTGGATGTAAGCTGTTTATTACAAATACGTGAATAATATAATAATAGTATATTTTAAAGTATTTTTTTTAACGTTCAATGTTTATTAATTTTAAAAAAAATAATGGAGAAACAAAAGAGTGATGGTAAAAATAAAACGTACATAATAGTACATTACGCATCACAAGACTTCCATCACTAATTATAATTATTTGCCGAAGCCCCTTTTCAATTACAATTTAAATAAAATACATTAACACGGAATGGTGAAATAATTTTGCGTGAACAGGCCAAAGAAAGCGATCACAAAAATGATTTATGCACCAGTGTTTCGAATTACGATTAAATGAAAGATCGGTGAAGTATTATTATTGATTCGACAAATTAAAAACATGATTTTCTATAAATTGATAGGTCTTTGTACACAATGGATTTTAAACACGATCACAGACACTTGCATTGTTTATACGACAGGTGGCTGGTACACTAGTGACCTCGATCGACGGCGTTGGATTACATAACTGTTACAAACATCTAGGCGATCTTGGAGATCGCCAAATGTATACAACTAATGATCGTGAATTATTCCATGCATTAAGTTAAAATAACTTATTATGTCATAATAATCAAAGTAGAAAGATAGATTTAATATATTCCGTATATAAAGACGTGTTCACTATAAAACTAATTAATAATAAATAAAAGAGAAAGACTAATCGTTATAAATAATTCAATAGTGAACCATAAAGCACGTATAAAGCCCTATTTAGAAGAAAATTAACATTAAATACCATAGGGTTTATTACTGATAGGAAGTTTGTGTAAATTATACACATGAAGAGGTCTGATTTTCTTTCCGACTGAAAAACGCTACCTGCTTACCTGGCCTGCTTTCATCTACGTATTACGCAATACCCCCGGTATAATCGAACACAAAACATTTTCATCAGATTAAAAAGGTGTCAAAGAACAATTTTGTTCGTATAATCCAGATCGAAATATTTACCGTTTTTGAGTTATAAAGCAAAAACTTTCAAGCTCCCTAAATCCCTAATCATAGGGGCCAGTCCCTTTTGAATAGTATTATATGAAAGCCCTTGCAATTATGCACAACTTTTGTTCAACATGTCTGAACAAAATATTTTTAGTTTTCAAGATAAAAAGGAAAACGTGTAAATTTTCGCTCTTTTAGGCGTTCTATTTTTTACCCCTAAATAGCGCCATTTTGAATACAGAAATCGAAAAACAAAAACAAATGTGCACAACTTCAATCCTTCTGTTGTCTAAAACCAGTAAAATTTTTGCTCCAGCTTTTGTGGTCTCTGAGCCTTTATCCGGAAACGAAAGCCTATAATTTTTCGTAAAAAGGGAAATAACTCATAAGCGGAAGTAATTTTTTAAAATGTTAGACAGCATTCTGATAGAGTTTATTACTTTCGATAATGTCTGAAAATTTGAGCAAAATCTATTGAGAAATGAGTGAGATATGAGGCCTCAAAGTTGGCGTCTAGGAAGTAGAAGAAAAAAAAAAAGAATAATAATCTTTACCAACAGAATCAGTAGAAGGTCTTCCGTTGGAAACGAAAAACCTTAATAATCTTAATCTTCAGAATCAGTAGAAGGTCTTCCGTTGGAAACGCAAGACCTTAATAATCTTAATCTTCAGAATCAGTAGAAGGTCTTCCGTTGGAAACGGAAGACCTTAATTATGGCGCTTATCAGATGCCCTAAATGTATTTAGTGTCTTGACACCTAACGATGGTGCAGAGGCCCTAATGCTTGGAGCCTAATGCCCTAACAGGTGCCCTAACGATGGAGCCTAACGCCCTAACAGGTGCCCTAACGATGGAGCCTAACGCCCTAACAAGGTGCCTTAAATCACGTTAGGTGTCAGACAGGGTATATAAGGAGAGAGAGATAGTGAGCAGATACACATAGCTTGGATTTGATTTGTAAATCTACTTGGATATTGTTAATACACTCGTTGAAACAAACTCTGGTGTTGTTCTTATGTTAGATCTATAACAAGCTAATTCAGAGAATTCGTGTCCCCCGCTTATGGAAAAAGTCGGCTCCCCCTGACTGAATTTGTATCTAATTATTAAATGTATACATTTATACTGAAGCAAATAAAATACATGTATGTCAATATGCGTATAAAGATTTGATTGCTTATTCTTTAGTATGTGTATAGAAGATTTTTTTTTATGGAATATTTATCACACTGTAATGATGATTTTATAACCTCATAAATTTTTCATTTCACATGCTGAATACTATCATTTAGTAAAAAAAAAGTATTTAAAAAAAAGAAAAAAAAAGAAAGGTTCGACCGAGATTCGATCCCGGTGTAACCGTGAAAACTGTCGCTAGTGCTCAGTGTCGCTCTTAATAGAATATATAGGGAAAAGAGCGACACTGAGCACTGGCTTCTGCGCATGCCTAGGGATTTCGGTCGCTTCAAATCGAAGCGGTGTCCCACTGAATTTAATTCCATGGTAATAGTATCCAAAGTCGTAGATTTTTATGTTTTCTTTGTTTATTTTAATCTTAAAAGAAAGCAAGACAAATAAAATTTTATAATTTTAGAACTTTTCATTTTTTTTTTACCTCGTATAGAATTATTAAATGATCTTTTAAATTTCTATATTAAAGAGAATAAACGGCTACTCATTTAATCACGGTAAATTGAACAGATACTTGTATTTAAAAAAAGAAGAAAAAACATGCCACAGTCCCTCAGTCATTTCTTAATAGGTGTGAACCACGCCGTGGGCGTTCTCTCAGACAGGTGTAAAAAATTACCTGTATGTTAATAACTAACAAACACAGCTCCCCATGGTCGATTGATAATTTGATACCTTAAAATCAATAGGGGTTTTCTTTTGTCAATAGGGAGTTGCTATGCTAAATTTCATTGCAAAAGCTCAAAGGGTTCTTGAGATATCGTGTGGAAACGAAAGCGTTACAGACAGACAGAAAGACGGACGGACGGACAAACCCAAATTAATATCCCCCACTTTTCAAGCGGGGGACAAAAATCTAAAGTTCCTATCTGAAGCACAGGACCCACAATATTTTGTGACGCGGGTAAAAACAAACACCCCAGAGAGAAAAACGTTACATATTTAGATTAAACTTCGAATGTGTCATGTAAATTTGATTTTATCGGATGGCAGCAAAATACAATACTTTCGACTTGACTACTTGTAAATTTTGTATTTACTGCCATCTGGTAAATTCAAAATTTACAAAATGACACATGCATAAAACCTGATTCCGATTACAAGTCATAACTGTTACATATCGAATCAACTAGCAATGTCACTGAATTTAAGTTCTATTCATTCATGAAGATTCATTAGGCCTATATTCACATAACTTCAACCAAGCCCGTAACTTTTGAATTGCTGATACATGGTTTTCATATTTCACCGATATATGTCGGCCCTGTGACAAGACCATCAATATATTTGACCTCTTGGGAGTTCAGTTTGAAGATTACCGAGAAAAAACCCAACAACGCATGTTCCTTGAAACTTGGGGTGCCCATCACAGCATCATCTTATCAATAAGACATTTGGGGACACAGGCACTCGATCAACGTAACACATTTTTCTTATAGAAAAAAATAATAAATATTCCCATAAGCTTGTTTAAAATAAGAAAAATATGTAACTGTGATTGGCGATTACATCTCATTTTCGGTACACATTTGATTCTGCCAGTTCAATCATGCATGTAGGAAACAATTTCAGTTGGGGGGAGGGGGGCAGTCATGGAAGGGCATTATCAACTCCTAAAAATTCCTTGAAAAAAAGGGCATCAGAGGTTTTAATTGAGGGGACACAAGCCAAACCGTAACGAACAGTATTCAAGCTTTAAAGTCCATCAGACAATACATTTTTTTGGAGCAGAGCAAACATGGACCTAAAAAAACATCGGTGGTTGCTCAGATGCCATGGGAGAGTGATCATCCCTTCCGGTCAAGCGGTTGAAAAGATTGGGGTTATGATATAGGTACCCGGCCTCTTGACGCAGGCGTAAGCTCTACTTTTGCAAATGTTCCAAACTTAAATCTTGCATGGTAATAGCTTTCGAAAAGTTGGAGCTTTAATATTTCAAGTGTATTTTGTGTATTTAGTATTTTTGACCTTTCGACCTTAAACTTTGATTTAGACCAACTGTTGAAGAATATATCACATGTATTTCTTCTTCCAAAATCTATTTTGGGTATCAACATCTGTCTCCTTATGTTCTCGAGCTTGGAGTTTGACCTACTCTTGTTTTGACTTTTGAGCGTTTGCTGCTTGAACTTTATATTTCAATTATGCAATACTTGTAATAAGGCCTTATCTTAAGGATTTTTTTTACCTAAAAAAGTCGACCTTGGAGTAGTACGACTCACTTTTTGAATATAAAAAACTCTAGCCTATAGGCAATATTTTCTGAATGGTTATCACCACTACTACTACTAGTATTTCTAATATATTCCACATGTGTTTTCCTCGTAACAAGACCTTTCTTTGGAGTTCAAAATTTTCAAATTCATGACCTTGGCGTTTGATCTACATTATTTGACCTACATGTTGAAAAACTCGAACATTAGCCTTGAGCTGCCATACTGGGGCATCGGTGCTGCACAAATACTTGTTATTGTTGTAGAAACCTTGGAAGTCCCCAAAATCTCGAATTCTAGAAGATAAATCAGAAAAATCTCGCATACATGTACGTATATAATAAATCGAAACATTTAATATATTGAATAATAATTCAATATTAATGAAAAATTAAGGAACACACGAAGAATTAAAAAAATATGTAAGAAAGCAGTACCAGAATAATATTTAGGCCCAGGAGCAGTAGGTGTTAATAAAAAACAAGAATATAATTTTTCTTATAATTTTCTGATTTATTGTTTGAAATCGAACACTGTTTGCAGCATGATAGGATTGAGCATAGTTAGTACTGTTACCACAGAGAGGTTCAGTAAGGATACATATCCGACTTTTCCCCTTTATCCCCTTTATCCCCCTTTGGCCCTCTATGTCCTCTGGGACCCGGTGGCCCTTTGGGTCCGGGGTGGCCTCTCGGTCCAGTATCTCCTTTAGGACCTTGGTCCCCATTGGGCCCGACTTCTCCCTGAGGTCCTGGGTCTCCCTTTTCACCTTTCTCGCCTTTGTCACCTTTAGCACCTGTATCTCCTTTCTCGCCCGGCTCCCCGGGGTCTCCCTTGTCTCCTTTAGCGCCTTTAATTCCCTTTGGACCCATTGGGCCCTGTGGACCTTGAGGGCCAATATCTCCTTTATCTCCCTTTTCTCCCCTGTCCCCCTTCTCTCCTTTATCCCCTTTAAGTCCTGGGTGCCCCCGGGGGCCAGTGGGTCCTCTTTCGCCTGGGTCACCTTTTGGACCACGAGGGCCTCTGTCTCCTTTCTCACCTCTATCCCCCTTAGGTCCTTGTTCACCTGGATCGCCAGGGTCACCCTTTTCGCCTTGTATACCTGGAGGACCCGTGTCTCCTTTTGGCCCTCTGTCTCCCTTGGGTCCTCGTTCACCGGGAATGCCCTGGGGTCCCTGATCCCCCTTCTCGCCCTGTTGACCTGGGTCCCCTTTCTCCCCTCGTTCGCCCTGAATTCCTTGCTTCCCTCGTTCACCCTTTTCTCCCTTTTCCCCTTTCTCTCCTTTCTCCCCTTGAGGACCGGGTGGACCAATGTCTCCTTTCAGGCCGGGAATTCCTCTGTTACCCTTACGACCCGGCAGGCCCGGTATTCCGGGATGCCCCGAGGGTCCTTTATCGCCCTTTGGACCTGGAGGTCCTGGGTAGCCTTTAGGTCCCACTGGTCCTCTCATTCCTGGGTCGCCTTTCTCTCCCTTCTTCCCGGGCTTGCCTTCAGGACCCATTGGCCCCGGGGGTCCGGGTTCACCTGGCGGACCTGTGATTAATTATTAAAATTAATTACATAAGACGTTAAACACAGAAAGCTATTTTTTGTGTATTGTGCATCATTCAGTTTTTTCTTATACATTCTTTTAGATAATGACATTTAAAAAATCAATTCGTTTAATTCAAGTTTTATAAATGTCAAATGTAGGAAGCCGATACTTTAAACTTAAACTTTAATGATACGTTAAACGAAACATTTTCTAGAAAAGAGAGAGCAAGTCGTTCTTTATCTTGCATTTTGGAAAGTTACAGGAAGGATTATCAATTATACAAGACAGAATATAACAGAATATGCTAATATTAAATAATATCCCTTCTAACTTTATTATTTAACGAGAGGCTTAAAAATTTACTGGATAAATGACTTTTAGGTTTTATACTGTGGGCAATATTTCCTTTAGTCCTTAGTCTACAGGATAAAACAATTGATTCATGGTTTAGACATTTCATTTTAAAGAAGCTATATACACTAAGAAAAAGTGTTTTTTAAATTCAATTGGAGAAACATATATCAGATAAGAGTATGTTTATTGAGACTTTTAATTAATTTATTTTCAATGAAGGATATCTACCTTAATTCTGCAGACAATGGGTTAAGCGTGAACAGAAACTGTTGTTTACTTGCATTGGGAAAATTAATGGAAATAATGAATACATTTACTTATTCTTGGTCTCATATGCTACTAAGCATTTTTCAATCTACTGCGTATTTCAATTTGTGTAATTAAATGTAAATAGCATTTTTACTACCTCATTTTTAAGGGCAGATTTCTCTACATGTAACGACATATAACTACCCTTTAATTAGAACTCTTTAGTGTGCAGTGATTAGAGCTTCCTTAAGATTCACAATTTATGGCAAGTGAGACTGCTTACCTTTGATGTAGTGTTTGGAACACTTTGACACAGCATGCTGGAGATGTGAAATGAGATCTTGTAAATGTTGGACCTCTGCTTTTAGTTCTAAGTACTGTCTCCGGCATTTGTCCCATTCCTTATCGTATGCCCTCGCGGCGGTCTGCCACGTCAGACAGAGCGTCACTACTACAGCTAACGCGAGCTGCATCCTGGTCCGCTAGCTTACACACCTAATACAGTCAGGGGGTTTATATAGTCTCACGATGTAGCTCACCAACAGGCCGACCGGCCAGTCAAGGTTCTTTGCGTAATCAATCGAGGAGGGACACGCCCTCATTTACATAAAACATATCCGACTTGTTAACAACAGTATTTCTTTAGCATATTTACTTACCCAACTAAAAAATCAAACTTGTTGATTTACAGATTATAATTTATGTTTTCTTTTGGCCGCTGCTCATATTTGGTTAATTTATCATAGTAGAATACGCAACAGTGAATGATCAGAATTAATTTTGAGGTAAAATTCTGTGTTACAATGACAAAACTCACGAGTGCACCTTCCACGTACATGTTGTACATGTAGTAATCACACTTGCTTGTGGAATTGTATAAAAACTTCTGGCTTTGCCGACATTCACTCATTGGGATTTGAAACAACAGGCAGTAGTTATTAAGCACAAGTCAAATCAAAAGAAAGGTGAAAGCGATATTTCGTCCTGGGTCATGCAATATATTTTGCTGTAAAAGTAAAGTTTTATAGTTTTGAAGCCTGCATTTTTTTAAAATTCTGTTTTTAAGAAATGAGAATAAAAGATACATACTAAAAAAAGCCGTAACTGCACCCCTACTAATGTGTTCGGAACCTTTTATTTTTCAGTGTTCTTCAAATTATAAAACCCGATGAGTTCAGAGTAGCTCTGGAAGTGGCTCTGGCGAGAGTTAACGAGACTATAGCGAGATAGGGTATATTATTCACGGAAATGTGGCTAGGAAGTGACTAGCACGTGGAGACATGGTAAACAGAAAATTTATGTTGCGTTTCAGTTTTTACCACCCTATAATATCTGTAGAAATGCGCTTCATTCGATCTCTAGTACATTCAATCAAACTTGAATATTAAAGCATTCTCTATATTACAATTTTCTGCAGTCATGAATTAAAATTTCTATTTGGACAAATGTTTACATGGAAACTGGGACTATATTTTTGGCGTCAGATTAGCAAATGAGGCACCAGCATGATTTTAACTGACAAACCAGCTGAATGAGTATTGCATTATGGATTAATACGAATACTATAGGAATTTTACGGTTGAATAAAAGGAAAATCTTATGGTAAACGAAAAGCATTTTTTAAAATTCTATATTATTTTCATGCTCAAATGACAAACAATTTATATGTTAAATAAACGGTGGAAGTCTAGGTTTCTCAAAGTTATACTGCAAAGCTTTGCGTCTGTATTACAGCGAAATACAAAATAGCGGTTAAATTTTCAATAGCTTGCTGGATAGCTCAACAGAGTATTTAATTTGGTCTAACAAGTATCACATTAGGTTTGAATCTAGGTCACAAGGTTACTCAGGTGTATCATTAGATTTTACAGGTAAATGTGAGTTGATTTCAATGTTTATGAAGCCACATGTATGTGCCAAAGTGTTATGCAGTAAATACATGCAATAATTTTCTTTAATTGCGAATATTTTTTGCAGAATTAGTGAATGACAGCCCCCCTTTTCCATCCTTACAAAAGGTATTGTTAACAAAGTCAGGAAGTTAGCTCCCCACTCCAATTTTCCCACTTTATGGACAGGGATGGGGTCAATTACATAGGAAAGTAATTAATTAAATTACAATTACTTTCCCAAAACCTTCAATTAAATTACCATTACCATTACATGGATTTTGAAAAGTAATTAATTAAATTACAATTACTTTGCAAATGTAATTAATTAAATTACAAATTACATTCAAGAATACACGTATAAAAGTAAATAGTCATGTATATTCCTTTACATTTATAACAGATTATTTTACAACATTCTTTACAATAATATTATTAAAAGTTTCATACATTTTTCAAATACTGTGTTCCCTAACCTAATATATCTTCGAATAATTTGAAGATTTTCCTGCCATGCTGAAGATTCTTTTCACTGGGGTATTTGTGAGAAAAATGCATACATGAAGATACTGACTAGTAGAAAGTTTACAGATGGTTTTACCTTAATTCATGTGTTTAAATTTTGGAATCATTTTTAAGCTTTCCCATAAACAAGTGATAAATTTATGCTAAATGTCCTTTTGATGCTTTAATTTGCCTTTATATTTCCTTATTTCAGCATCATAGGTTTACCTCAAATGTGGGCATTTGACTTATTCTGTGCCAAACTACAATTTAAAGTCAAAGAGTATGTATAAAAACACCAACAGACAAAGTCAAAGGTGTGAAAAATGTTTATTTAGGAATAAGAATATGACCCCAAGACACTAATTAGCACCTGTTAATAACTTCCTACACAAGCTGAAGATATGGCCAACAAAAGGATGAGAAGCCATTTGAATTCTTATTTTCATAAGGATTAATTAATTAAAAAATCAAAATATGAATTTTATTTGTAAACTTTACAAAGAGTAATTTGATTTAAAAGTTTTTTTGAAATGAAAAGGGGCTTGTATTTAAACAACAATTGACATAATAAGGGAAGTTCTTTTCAAGAAATTTTACCATTAAAATTTTTGGTCCAAAATATAAGTTTCATAAATAATGTTTATTGAAATTGAGGGAGAGGACACTATTTTTCATTTATTTAAAACCAGTGTAATTGAAAAGTAATTGTGAATTACATGCCTTTTTGGAAAGTAATTAATTAAATTACCATTACTTGTAATTGAAAATTTGGTCAATTACACATTACTTTCAATTACATCGAAATTTGTAATTAATTACAGTCAATTACCATTACACATTACCATTACCCCATCCCTGTTTATGGATTATACATAAACAGGCATATACATGTAAACATAGTAATATTATTAATACTTGGAATGATATAAATAACACATATAAAATGTATTAAATTATGATGAACATTTCTACACCCATCAAATTTCTATATTCATATCTGTTACTCTGAAAAATCTGAAATTTGAATTGATAAAGAGCTTGTTTTAAAAAAGAACTAAGACTAAGACTGGGTACTCTTGCTATTTATTCTATTCTTTAGATTGATTCAATTCTTACTTTATTCTTTCATTTTATTTCATAATAAAAGGAAATTCTCACAATTAGAGAATTATTTAGTGATGAGAGTTAAGAACTTGTAGTTTTTAATTTTTTATATATATAAATTAATTTTAAACCTTAATAAATCTAGCAAAATCATAAATCAAAAATCATGGATAATGAGATTTTGATGTACAACAAAAAGTGTACTCAAAGGTTTGGAAAAACCAAATTATTTGAATGCTGGACTAAGCAATGTTAATTTACAATCATTTGTCCAAAAGAGAAATTTTACCCTCTAATATGTAATTACTTGTACATTATGAAAATAGATTACATTGGATTTTTATTGTGGAAGTGACAGTATTTGTAGCAATTGGAAAGAATAGTATGCGGAAGATGTATGCATTATTGAAGTGCTAGAATAAGATTTTACTGAAAAAAAAATATTTCAATGAAAGAAAAATATTGCATGTATTTATAGCATAACACTTTAGCACATACATGTGGCTTATACAACACTGAAATCAACTCACATTTACCTGTAAAATCTAATGATACACCTGAGTAAACTTGTGACCTAGATTCAAACCTAATGTGACACTTGTTAGACCAAATTAAATACCCTATTGAGCTATCCAGCAAGCTATTGAAAATTTAACTGCTATTTCGTATTTCGCTGTAATTCCATTGTTCAATTGTTGTACTGTCGCTGAATACAATTGTCAGGTGGATTCCCTGTCCAAAACACGTGATTACGAGTATAGTTATGTAAACAAAGTTTTGTCCATTTAAATGCATAAGATATGCTGCTCGTTTGCCTCACCCTTGAAGCGCTGGTGTTCTATACTAAACAAAGACTACATTTTATTACACATATTCTTTTCTAGTTGACAGGAAATCTTTCATAGTTTCTAATCTTTGTATTTTGTTCATAAGAACATTTTTTTTTCACTCCATTGACATGATCATAGATTGACCTGAAACCCGTGTTCGAAGTAGAATGTAAACATGTATTTGGCGTAAAACGTTGCTATTCATTCTACGACTGGTCAGTTGCTCGTGGTAAGATCCTCTGTGCGCATTTATAACAATAGCCATATAAGGCAAACAAAGGTTTGTCAGTATAGATGATACTACACATATTTTTTACCAGCGTATCGGTCGCTAGTGAGCTAGAATTTTCGCCGTAAAGTATGATAAGATATATAATTTGTTATTTTAACACCCCCGCCTTTAGCCACCCTTTTTCTGTTTAAAATCACGAAAGTCTTTCAGAGAGGTCTGGAAACACATTTTTACAGGACATACAGACTATAGCAATTTTCTGTTTGCTGCCAATTTTATTTATAAAACCGGTTCTACCCTATAACCTTTGTATGGGTCAACCTAAACCACGTGCCTTGAATTTAAATCACAATAACATTAGAAGGGGTGCCCTGGGTGGGCTCGAACCACCAACCTTTCGGTTAACAGCCGAACGCGCTAACCGATTGCGCCACAGATACAACTGGCATTAAAAGGCCATGAGAAAAAACCGTTAGCTTGTCATAGGTGACACAATTTACACAAACAAGTGAATTGTACTTGTCATTTAGTATGTACAGTGTGTAGGAATGTTCAAAGAAATCATGCACTTAACAAAAATTCAATTAGGGGAGGAAATGGTCTTTCTTCATAATGTAATGAAAAATGAATTAATTTTGAAATTTACAGATGTATACATGTCATCACAAGAAAATTCAAGGAATTGTGGTCCCCCGCTTTTGGTGTTTTGTGAGTGAAATGTCATTTTTATGCCCCCGTAAACGCAGTTTCGGGGGTATATAGTTTTTGTCGTGTCTGTCCATCTGTCCCTGTCTTTCTGTTTGTCTGTTTGTACGCAAAAACTTAACCTTGCCCATAACTTTTGATTTAGTGGAATTATGACTTTCATATTTCACATGTGTATTCCTTGTGACAAGAACTTTCTTTTGGTACCACCAAACTTGAACTTTTGACCTTGACCTTGGAATTTGGCCCCACTTCAACTCAAAAATTCCAAACTTTTACTTTGGCCATATCTTTTGAACAGTAGATACTAGGGCTTTTATTCTTCATATATGTATTCTTTGTGGCAAGACCTTTCATTGAGGACCAACAACTTTGACTTTTTTAACCTTGACCTTGGAGATTTCAGTACTTGTAAAAAAACTTTTGAACGGTAAGGGCTAGGGCTTTCATACTTTACATATGTAATCCTTGTGAGAAGATCTTTCAAGAACTTTGACCCTTTGACCTTGACTTTGGATTTTGACCTACTTTTTAAAATACAACCTTGGTCATAATTTTTAAAGGGTTAGAACTAGGGCTTGCACAGCGCACCTAATTAATTCTTGTGACAAGACCTTTCATTTTAAATCAAGAACTTTTACCCCTTGACCTTGGAGTTTGACCCATTTTTACATAAAAAACCTAAACTTTTACTTTGCCCTAATTTTTAAAATGTAGATACTAGGAATTTCATATTTCAAATATCAATTCTTTGTGGCAAGACCTTTTTATTGAAACAAACAATTTTGACCTTTTGACCTTGACCTTGGACATTTCTGTATTAACGAGAAAACTTTAACTTTGACCATAACTTTTGAATTGTAAAGTCTAGGGCTTTAAAACGTCACATATGTAATCCTTTCATTGGATATCAACAACTTTGACCCTTTGACCTTGGAGTTTGGCCTACTTTTTACAAACTTTAACCTTGGCCATAAGTTTGAACGGTAAGGGCCAGCACTTTCATATTTCCCAAATGTAATCTTTGAGACAAGGTCTTTCTTTAGAAAGCAATCACCTTGACCCTTTGACTTTGACACCGGAGTTTGTCCTACCTTTAAAAACGGAAACCTTGGTCATAACCTTTGAACAGGTGGTGCTAGGATTTTCTATTTCACTTTTGTATTTCATGAAAAGGCCTTACTTTAGGTACCAACATATTTGACGTGCATTTGAGAAAGCTTAACCTTCCCTATTTTTATTATGTCATATTGTGTCAAATAAATATCATGTTACAGGTAATATACATGTCAAATTTAAAATGAAAGCCCTATCTTTCTCAATCAAAAGTTTTAAGGAAAATGAACATTATTGAAAAGTACGTCAAACTTAAAATTAAAGTTTCAAGATAATAAATCATAGTGTATTTAGAAAGGTCTTATCATAAGCGATACACCGGTTTAATATGAAAGCCTTTTGCCTTCTCATTCAAAAGTCTTGACCAAGATTAAAGGTTTTGAAAAATAGTTCAAACTTCAAGGTCAAGGCCATCAGGTCAAAAATCATAGTGTATTTAGAAAGGTCTTGTCACAGGTAATACAGATGATTAATATGAAAGCCCTATCTCTTCCAAATTCAAAAGTTATGGCCAGTTCAAAGTATTGTTTAAATTTTTTAAAAGTAGGTCGAACTTCAAGGTCAAGTCACGGGCTCAAAAATCATAGTGAATAACAGGTTTTCTCACAAGTAATATACATGTGTAATATGAAATCCCTATCTTTTCTCATTCAAAAGATATGACCAAGGTTTAAGTTTTTTGGCGGACTAACAGACTGACGGACGGACAGACGAATGAGATTTAATGTCCACTCGTTTTCTCAAAAGCGGGGGACAAAAAAGAACAAGGATGCATTTGATTTGCATTTGGCAGGAAACTGATTGCAACTGAAAAGTGTATTTCATGGGATAACAACTGTTAAAATGCAGATACTTTTTATTAAATCAGCATATATCATCATCGATAACCTATGTTTTTTGTGCTTTTTAAAGTATTCCTTGAATGTGAATTAGGACAAAAGTTGCATTGTTAACATATTTATAAATTATTCTACGAGTAGGGATGTACGTTAATCCATTACATCTAAATACTAAGTAAGAATCACTCCTCATAGAGATTATAAATATATATGTATATTAAGAATTGCATTTATAAGCTATAGAAAAGTTCAATTCTATCAATTCATATAAAAAGATTTTATGTATTAGCAGAATAATAAAAAGATATCATAAAATGATATCGAAAATATGGTTATCGTTTAACATAGGCAACTAACATTTAAATATTAATTATTACGTTTCCTGTCAGTTTGTCTCTATATAATCATTACGCAATTATTATCGCATAGTGTTCTAAGGATTTATATAATGTAAGCATACTATAGGCCAAAAACTGTTCATTTTGTGAGACATAAGAACAGTTAGAGGGCCATGAAGCCTGACTATAAAAATTGAAACATTTTTGTTATATAATCGTTTGTGTTTTTAGTACATTATATAGCACAAACGATTTTGATATTTAAAACCTGTACATTAAGTCACCTGTAACCGTACATTAAGTGGACAAAACTCTCAGTTCTTAACTTAATCGACAGCTTTTTCCCAACTTAATGTACAATTACAGGTAACTTAATGTACAGGTTTTAAATGTTGAAAACAATATATAAAATGTAAAATATTTTCTGAACTTCATTTGGAATGAAAACAGGCAAATAAATTTTTCATTTGATACACATTTATGCATGTTCAACAGTATAACATCTTTGGAAATGACAAATTCAATGCAAAAACGACACATAAAATTATATAGTATCCTGATGCATAATAATTTTAGAAAATTCCCCACCCAGAAGTTTCTTTCTCATCCTCTTCACAACATTTTGAATGCTGGACGTGGTAGATCCATTCCATGAATATTTAAAGATGTATCCAACAGCAATTTAAATTTCAAAAATAAAGACATATTTCCTGATGAAATGATCTCACTAGATCACTGCAAGCGAAATCCTTTTTGGGACAGGGATCACAAATTTTCACTATCTTCTTCAGTTGCCATCATCATTTTATTTACTCTCTTCTGCTATTCATTGTTGGTTCAATAGTAGGATTAAACTGTCATAGATTTGTTGCCCGTTTTTCTCTGTTATTAGCTGTTCCTCAATCTCAGCTTCACAAAAGCGGGTCACCGCTGTTGTTCTCAAAGAATGTTTCGTATAGTGTCCCTTAAATTCTGATTGTTCACAAAGATTTGCGATATTTCCTGCATATCTACAGGCTCCTGCTTGTGCCTAGCTACTTTAGAGTATTTACAACCCTTTGGCCTGTATTTCGAAGAAATATGTATTACTTTCTCCATCCAATGAGAACATCTTCACTCATGAAGCTTTACATGGGAAGTAGTCAGAAACCAAGTGAGCTATCATTTAAATCTAAATTCACCAGGGACTGTCCATTAAGTTAAACAATACAGCTATTGTATTCAATCCTCACTCTCTGGACATTCAAATGTGTTACATAATCATAGCAAAAATACATAACCATCACCTGGAACAGTTTATTAAGTTAACAATAGAGAATTTTTAAAAAGTAGGATAAAGTCCTCAAACTGTCCATTCTGTGAGGGAAAAAATTTATTCTCGGCCCTTCGGGCCTCAAACAGTTCTTTCGCTCTCAGAATATATAGTTTTCGGACTTTCTCCTTTACTTAAAATTTTTTTTTTGGTGTTATATTTTCTTAATCCAATAAGTAACCTGTAACCATCCAATAAATTATCGAATTTTGTACATCGTTTTTAATAATGGACAGAAATTTTAGCGTACTGGACAGTTTCAGGTACCTTTTTAACTGTGTTTGGTTTTGCAAGAAAAGAAAAAAAAAGATGATATCATACTTATGTTTTAAGCAAAGGTTGTAGGCCAAAAAAATTCTGTGAGAAGAAAGTGCTGTTGGAGGGCCGTCATGCCCGACAATAGTTCTTTCTTCTCGCAGAATGGACGTTTGAGGCCAATAACCTACTAAAACATTGCCTCTATTGTGTTCATAATGTGAACTTTTCTCATCCTCTGTATAAAGCAAGTCTACTTATTGGACCGTCTCTGATGAAGGTTGTTTACAATCAAAAGGAATTATTACATTAATTGTAATTGTTAATTTAGTAGACAGTTACAGTTAAGTGCAATAAGTAAATAATTGAATAACTAAAGAATATTCAATCACAAGGTTTGTTGTGATTATGAATGTTGAAAGCATGTCATCTTTTAAGAGAGAAAGCATATTTTGATGCAAAACAAAACCAGATATGAACAGCAATGCATATGTCATTCTAAAGTGATATTTTGATTTTGAGCCTAGGATTATTATTATTGTTATCAAATTTATCAAATTATAAGTTTAAGAGTTATCCTTCCTGGCGGAGGATCGGATATCCTTAAAGAAAAAAAATAAGCATAATAATTTTATTATAAAATACTTTCTTTTAACATTTACCTTCACTCAACTACACATCTTTGTAATTATCTGTACAGTATACTTTACTGCATAGAAAACTCAAAATTAAGGACGTTCATATAACACAACGTGACGTCAGAATAGGGGTGTACTTACAATGTACATGATGTACGAGGTGATGAAACATTGGAAATGGAGAAAATATTGTCGTTTTATAAACAGTCAGCATAATAATAACAACAATGCTTTAAAAATAGTAGTAAAGTTTGACACATTCACTGTTGATCAATAACATTCAAAATGAGCTCTTTGTCTTGATCGTACAAACAGAAAACCCCTTAGATAAATTAACGAAACTATCAGTAATACACGTAACAAATCTATCAGGTATACACGTAACAAAACTATCAGGTATACACGTAACAAATCTATCAGGTATACACGTAACAAATCTATCAGGTATACACGTAACAAAACTATCAGGTATACACGTAACAAAACTATCAGGTATACACGTAACAAAACTATCAGGTATACACGTAACAAATCTATCAGGTATACACGTAACAAATATATATATATATAGTATAAAAATACTCTACTTGAATATAAAATAATAGATTTCTATATAAATATCCAGACAAATAACCCTAACCCTAACCCTGTATTTATGTATTTTATTAAATATAATGATCTGTCTGAAATTCCTACATAGTAATGACCTTCCAGATTATTCTAGATTCCACATGAAAAAGTATTTAATTTACAAATCACAGTATAATATTTAAGGAATGTTTTTAAGTTTTGTGTGAGTTATTGATGTGTGAATCACACACCAATAATTCACACTAAACTTAAAACATTCCTTTTATTTACATTTTACATGTTTGGAAGCAACTGAAATATACTAAATATTTGAATTTCTCGCTGCCCTATATCGTTGTATTTTTACTAACGTCGCCGAAGCCTCATTGTGACGTCACGTTAACGCACATATTTCTACGAGTGAGTATACACGAAAATGTATTCAAATCAATTTCACTGTTGGCTTAGTAGAAAAACGCAGCGAATGTAAATATTGTCAATTAAATCTGTATATACATCTATATATACTATCTATACATGTATAGATGAATTGCATTTATTAATTGAAATGGCCAGGTAAATGGACCTGTGCCTCTATATATCGATAGACACGTATTTTATTGTTTTTGTATGATCCAACCCAAAGATGACGAGTTTTCTCATCAAAACTAAGGCTGTGTGGTCTGTCTATCCCTTGTTGTTGTGTCAGTAGCATTAATAGGAAATGCCCGTCTTTGTCAATCATCTGAACTGTATCAGTGTTAACATCACATACCAGGATGTGGGAGAACGTGTCTGTACAAATTCCACGTGGCCATTTCGTGATCCTGATGGAGGACGTGTGTAAGAAAAACGAAATCTTCCTCTGCGATTTGTCACCACTACTGCACAGTTATAGTCAGATACAATAACATCACCATTGCGATTCTCTGTAATATAGATAGGTTCACTGTAAAGTTCCTGACCTGTCTTGTTGTGTTGAATTGTTTTTGTGAGTCGTCCCGCGTTGTTAAAACGCGTTACTTTTGCTGACCCTGTATTATATCTTAACATTCCTACCAGAAGGTCTCCATAGGATAGGGAGCAAAAGACACACTGGGGTGTCCATGGTTCTGTTAACTTTATAAATGTAGATTCTTCCCAATTATTAATGGATAGTTTGTTAATTCTAATTGTTTCATTCCTGGATATATAAAAAAGATCACAGTTATTGTTCAGTGTAAACGCTCCATAATTAAATACATCACTACTTGTACGCATGAGCTGATGTAATCTTTCACCGGATTTGCTTGTGAAAATGAGATTGTTTTCACAATTACTAATGCAGATCTGGTCTGCTTTCACACAGCAAATGTGGTGTACACAGCTAACACCTTTCGCCGTGACAGTTCTGGTTAACTCAGGTGTAGACATCAATTTCAAAAAACAGTCATGTTTTACTTGTCTTTTCCCTGTATCTGTGATTTGGATTTCTCTCAGTAGCTTTATCACAACCTCCACGTTGATTTCCTCGTTCATGGAGGGCATGAAGAGTTGTAGAAGATTAGAAGAGTCTATCGGCTCTAGGAAACGCTTTTCCTTTAGGAAAATTAGGAATTTTATCGTTTTATGTGCTGACTGTTCATATCTTTTTTCGTAGTTCTCAAGATTTACAATATGGCTCTGTATTTTTCTCTTCTGCTGTTGTAATGTATTTATTATAAATTTTTCAGATTTGATTATCAAATCATAAATTACGATGTCGATTTGGCGTTTCAATTTATGAGCTTTTCTTAACATCTTCAATTGAAAGTTGAACATTTCTTTGCGACACTTTTTTCTATCGGTTTCAATTCCTGCCAAAACAAAAAGGCTGTCATTGAGACATTTACTTTTGATGTTGCGAATGAATTCTCTGTGTTTTTGACGGTTTTTATATTCTGTACTAATGATCATCATTTTGTGTTTTCTGTGTTCTATACAGTCGAAACAAACAGGAAATCCGCAAGGGAAACAGTACAATTTACAGATTCTGTTCGGATGTCTGACACAGGTCTTTTGTAGAGAGATGTATTCATATTTCCCACGGTAAATCACAACATCATGGTGCATGGTACCCAGATATATATCATGTCTCTCTTTACATGGAAAACACAAATCATGTTTACACGTGATACAGAAGTATTCAATGTCTCCCTGGCATTGAGAACACTTTCGTACCTTACACTGGCTGCTGAAACTTAGCATGGCATCGACGTTGAGTATGGTTGTAGGTAGAGACAATCTGTTGAAATTGATGTGATAAAACGTTTTATTATACTTTCATGTTAAATACTAAGATCTGATTGGTTTACACTCAGTTAACAATCCTTTCTATTACCCTCAGCCTTAGCAACACGAGAGACAACGGGTAACACAACGGTAATGTCACATGCGTGGAAATTATGCTCGTACGGTTCAACGTAGAATTCTCTAAACGTCAGTTGCGCGTTTGAAAGAACCAGGATTAAACCTGTCGTCAATTAAAGCTTGAGTCCGATGTACACTGTAGCTTACTTGAAAACAACAAACGACAGACGAAACATGCTTGCGAGTGCAGAAATAACGAAACTTTAGATGATAAAGGACTCTTACAGTATCAAGCAAATAATAAAGAGGTTAGAAAATCTTTTTTCGAAGTAGAGGGGAGTTTGAAAGCTTTCTAAACGTGAACGTAAAGACCATCAACGATTTTTTGCCGACATCCTAAATCAATAAGACATTCAGTTTAATAAAATAAATGGTGCCTGTTTTGGAGGATAAAAGTTGAAATTGACACCCTTTGGAAAACCATTGTCAACCTCCACTGACGCGTTTTCCTTGCGATGTCAATTTCAACTGTTACCCTCCAAAACAGGCACCATTTATATAATGCATAATGTTGTAGACTGAAAGCATCTCTGAAAAATGCTTAAAGTTAAAGAATGGATCGTTCAAAAAAGTAAACATAGTACAAATTATGAATACAGCCAACGTGGATCTATGAAAAAAAACAGAGACAGGGAATTTCATAGAGGAGTTAACATCCCTTGTCAACCAGAGGGCAAGCAAGGTGCTCCTTGTCATCAGGCAAAGTGAAATTTATATGTGAAAATAAAGTCCTAACAAATTGAATGAAAAGCTTTAAGCAATATTCGACTTAATGATAGATTGCATGTGATGATCAGCTAATTTCAGTTAACATAGAATTTGCTAAATATTAACCAGTCGACGGGGGAGGCTTTTTACTCCATGGCAGTTGAACCCACCTCTGATGTTTTTAGAGATGTACATATTTGCTCTGCAGTTGTTTTGTTTCAATGGACTTTTAAGTTTGATAACTGTTCGAATTTGAACATAATTTCAAAGAATTATCACGAAACATTTTTCTAAGGACTCTAGTAGCGTTTCTCAGCTACACTCGCTTTCGAACAGGGAAACCGTGTATCAAAGTTTGCGACATATAGTGATGGATATTATATCTTTATTTTCAAAAAATGAAATATGAAATGCCAACGAATATATTGTTGTAGTCTTCAAATGCCTTTAAAAGTGCTTCAGGCAATGCAAAAGTATTTTTTACTTTGATGATTGAGTTCCCCTTCTTCCTATTCAACAGAATCTGTAAAAAGAAATAACAATGTTGTCTAAAATGTAAATATTGCAGTTGTGAGTGTAACAACTTAACTGATTTATGATTCAGTCCTGTCTATTACGAAAATTAAATAATTTCAAAATTTTGAGAATTTTTCTGAAATACGGTTTTACTAAGAATTATCTTTCCACTGTAGACATAAATCAAACGCCAACTGAATTCAAAGTCTAGTTCTTAAAAGAGATGAGGACCTTTAATGAGACCATTGCCCCCTTTCTAATACTTAAATGCTTAAAAACTATTTTTCAGTTATAAATATTCCTAATATTCCCAAAATCAGAATGTATTTAAATTACTATACCTCTACTGGATTCCAAAAAAACCTTACAAACAAAGTTACAGAGAAGATACCATTAAATGTTCTACCAACCCTCTTTTCATCCTTTACTTCTCATTTAATTATTTACAGCAGTGAAAGAGAAACTCCAGAATACTGTATAACAGAACTATTCGATGTTGATACTTAAAAATTCCTAAGAATATTTAAAAGATTTTTGAAATCACAGAATTTTAGCAAAATCAGTAACATCAAAAGATACGACTTTTCATCACTTTATACAACCATTCCCCATGATAAATGAAAGTCCAATTTTTGATATCAAAGACAGCTGCTTTTACAAAAAATGGAGCTCGTAAGTATACTTATTTTGTCAATGATCATTTTCAAAATTATTTTGTTTGGTTTTGAACATAATTATTTTATTGTATAATTCATACAAAGGGATTATTTTGTTACAATGCATTCTGATTGTACGCACAAGTACTCTGAAGTTAAGGATATCCGATCCTCAGTCAGGAAGGATAACTCCAAAAATTGATATTTAAATTGAAATGCATCTAAATGAAGCTTTAAAATTAAACTTTTTTCTTGCAACAATTTTCATTTTATTTATTTTTGTAAGATTCGAGCTCTTTGGAAGATTTAGAAAAGGTCCTATAAAAGTTGACATTTGTACTCTATAAAAGGAGAAACAATTAATAATTTTAGAGAAATAAAATTTTCTTGAATCCAGCCATAGATATCAATGCTTATTAGCATTATTTGAAATGATATGTGATTTGTGATGTCTTGCAATGATAACAAAAGCCTTTTACACTATGTATTTCGAATACATGACGGAAAGACAAAAAATACCAAATAAGTATAAAAACCATGACAATTTCTCTGAATGCCTGGATACCTATCATTTTTATACCTACAATACATTTGTTGATCAATTTGCAATTAGAAAATGCATTGCTCATATTCCAATTCACCTTTTCTGCAAAAATATTGGAGATTTGACAATTTTCCCTATATAATATGATTAAATTTAATCATTAGCTTTAAAGGAATACTGTGGATAAATTTACATAACTTTGTGGATTCAGAGATACTTTTATGAGTATTTTTGATTACTTAACTGCTAATTTTATAAACCTGAGGATCGGACTACCTTAATATCAAAAAGATGTTTGAGTGTTTGATACACAAAATCTATGTAGTTTTAGGAAATGGGGTCTTCCAACTTATGTAACATTTTAAATATTTAGTGTTTGGTACTTTAGTAGTACTGCAAGTTGTTTTTGTTTCTCTTTTCCTATGATTTTATGACTTTTAAACTTTTTTCTTTATCCTGAGGAGAGACAGAGCGTCCCAAAAATTTGACATTTGTAGACATTTAGAGGTGTAATACGGAAATATATGCGGTCCTTAGAAAATTAATATTGGTCACGCCTAAGCTTACGCCTCGCCCAAATGTGTATTTTTCAAGAACCCCATATGTTTCGTACAAATACTGTCAGTTTATACGGTCTCATCCCGAGAACCGGTTTCCCTGTCCTGCAGTCGATTAAAACCCGCAACGAAAGGATCAGCTCCTTACAACGCGGCACTTTTAAGAGCAGACGCCTTTGCAAGACGAGGGCGACTACGTTATTTTGTGAGTTTTAAGAAAATATTTAAAAAGACATCATCGTATTTATGTTTTATTTACCTGGGATATATCTCAAATTAAAACGGGATTGTGACTTTTCATTTACTAAAAAGAGAAGGAAGAATTTTGTTTTTAATAACAGATAATGGGAATTTTTTTTATCAGGGAAGTTTTTTAAGCTTTCGACTGAGGCAATCTATAACTGAAATAGAAATGTTTTGTTGTATTTTCTTCTTGATTCTGTATTTGGGTCAGCAAATAATGAGTGATTGTAGAATATATACGAAAAAAGAACTATTTTACGAGGAAATCCAAAAAATTATCTGCTTTAATTGTCTTTATATGTTAGAAAAAACTAATGAAAAACAATGAATTTGTTTATGCTCTAAACTATCTAAAAGACTATAGTTTGATGCACGAGTTTGTGGATAAATCAAAACCCTTAAATAAAAGTAATCTGATATTTCCCTTTGCTTACTTTTCACATTCTTTCATCAGACAATTTATTAAAAAGCCTTCATTTCAGAGACAAAACTTGTGTCGGAAGGGATGGTTGGAGCACAGGCCTCTGAATTTCTATCATTATTAATATGTAGAGGAGATATATCACTCTTATCAATCATATAACAACTTATTGATAGAAAATCAGAAACCTGTGGTTTGATATGGGTAGCAACCATACCTTGAACGATATTAGTAATGATTTAAAATGATGATCTGTCCAAACAAAAGTTCATCTAGCAAAATTTGTGATTAAAAAAATATTTACCAAAATCCACATAAAGTGTCGCCTGCAAAAAATCTCACAGATGTAGTAAAACTTCCCATGTTTCTTTTAAATGGTATAAAACCGGAAACTTAAAAAACGAATTTTCCCACAGTGACAATCAAAGTACTGAATGTACTGAATCGAGTTTCGTCTTTGGATGATAAACTATACTAGAGTTAATTGCTTATTTAATTGCATTAAAAATATAAATGCTGCGTTTGTATTTGCGCAAGTAATTTTTCAATATTTTAATTGGCAGTATTATTTTGATGCGCCTGGATCGATAGATCCGGGACGTATATTGTTTTTGTCCTGTCTGTCTGTTTGTCTGTTTGTATGCCACATTTAAACTTCGTCATAACTTTTGAACCATGAAACATAGAGACTTTATATTTGGTGTGCACACTCCGCTAATTAAGCTCTTTCAAATCTGATCATCAGGGTTAGGGTTATGGTAAGGATATAGGGTTAGGGTTTAGGGTTAAGTTTAGGAATAGGGCTAAAAAAAAAGATGCCGAAATAAGGTCATTTCGGAATAAGGTCAAAGAAATTGAAATTGGAAATAAATATACAGTATAATTTGTCTAATCCGGACTCTGACTACTCCGGACTTTTGTCCATTCCGTCTATAAATTTTAGTCCCATGCATTTCTTTAACAAATTCATTAGAAAAAAATTCTGTGTAGTCCGGATACTGTCTATTGTGTATTCCGGACGGCCATACTGGTCCCAACTGCTCATAATTAACGGTAATTATTTCCCCTAATCCGGCCACACCTGAGTTACTTCAAAGCAATTAACACCTTTCGTGGTGGGTGTGCTAATCTGTGTTTATATTAGCATAGTGCCATGTTACAAACTCATTGAAATGCGCTTGAAAAAAATATTTTTAAATTACAATTTTAAAAAATCACCTTGTTTTAACTCATTTTACCACATTATAACATAAATTCAAAAAATATTTTATGTACGCGATTTACAATTCAAAATATAAATCGGGATCGAAAATCAAACGAATTTCAAAATGGCGCCATAATATTCAGTGTGGGGAAGACGTAATTTTTTTTATATAGAAATTAAAAGTTCAATCCAATAATTATTACATCGTAAATACTTGTGCATTACTGGTTAGACATTGAATGAGCTGTTTGACAAGCGAAACCCGGTCTTCTTGGTATATAGTAGGCCTATAATAAGCGTGTCTAGAGATTTTGATTTAGATAACATTTCACTTCGACTTTCAAACTTCGTGAACAAACGAGAAAATACAGTAAGTCATGCGAGACAACTTTATAATTTCTAGATTCCAAGATATTGATTAATTTTAACATTTAATTATATTTTATATTATGCATATGATGTACTTGTAAATAAACAACAAAATTTCAAAATTAATATTTTCCTGCATTTTTCCTGCACTCCGGATTCTGTCTAAACCGGCCAAATTTTATGGAACCGGCGGTAGCCGGTTTGGACAAATTATACTGTATAATTGAAGATTAAAGTTAGGACAAGTGAAATGATAGAACAGAAAGTAAATAATTCAGAATCTTATAACTTTTTATTTATTTACTGATTCAGACAATCTTGGTGTCGTTGGAAAGGATACGAAATGGACAAGAATATACTGTTTACGAGGGGTGATCAAAAAGTTCGCGAACTAATTGGATACTTTCCATCAAAAAAACAAAATTTGGTTTTAGTATTGATTATAATTTAAATTAGTCTTCTCCGATTTTAATGCACATCTGTCATCGTTCTGCTCATGCGCAAATCACGTGAAATAGGCGGTCACGTGACCCCCTCCATAGCATTCTGTCACAATAGCTGAAAGATTTTTCTGAGTTTTATATTTCTTTCAATGTAAGTTAATTTGTATAACAAGAACCGTTCATTTGTCAGAAATAGCCAAATCTCGGCAACAGAATGGGTGGAAAAGAATATCCTTTCCAAAATTTAGCACGGCGACCATCAAAACCCAAATCTTCTGTCTCTGGAGAACGTTTGTTCAAGGTGGATAGAGAATGGGTGCCTCCTTTTTATCATATCTTATATGTTTAAAATCTACAGTAAACGATATCTTAGGTATTTGATAATTATATTATTGTTGAAATATTTAACTATTTTTCAAGGTGTAAATTGGAGGTCTTTGATAGCAAATTGCTTAATTAAAAACACATCTCTTTTCAAACTTGCTCTCACTGGGCAATATAACAAGTATCATTTTTAACCATCTGCCTTCCTTCACTAAAACGATCAATCCAATCGTTGACTGAATTTATAGGAAGTCATTTGTCTTAATAAACTGTACTGTGTACAAATTAATATACGCTTCTTCAAAGGGATTTCTAAGATATATCATAAATTTTACAATCGATTGTTGAACGAGTTCGACTGAGACAACCATTTTTCGTCACAAGTGACCTGCATAGTGACGTCATTTTTTCATTGTGACGTCACAAACAAGGAGCAAAACTTTATTCAACATATGCTATTTATAGAACTTGTGTATGGCTATGTGTGTACCAATTTTTTTACTAATCCGAATTGTAGTTTTGTAGATATAGAGATAGTTCGCGAACTTTTTGTTCACCCCTCGTATTAATCATTTTAACTAATTTTTAATTGATTTTTTTTTTTTACAAATAATGATTTTTAAAGATAAAAATAATTTGCAAAACTGGTAAAGAAAATGTTCTTGTAAGAATAAGAGGCCTTTCCTCCATTTTTAGTGTTACTGTGCTATTTGGGTTTAGAAAAAAAAAAGAAAAATCCTATTTGAAATGTTATGGCATAAGGTATTGAACTGAATACTCTTGAATATAAAGATTTGTGCACTATCACTAGATCACGCATTCAAATTAAGATGCAGACGTGCTTGTTTATTTTAAAAATTATGTCTCGACTCACTTAGAAACGCAAGTTATTTTTATGTATTAGGATTTCCTGACTGTTCTTTTATTTCTCGATATCTCGAAAGAAAATATATTGCTTTATGTTTCTACGTATAATCTGGAAAAAGGATAAGGCCAAGATTTATTTATTTTCCAGTTTATTCAAGAAAAAAACATAGAAATGTACATTTGTTGGCCCTAAGAATGTATTGGGAAAAATTATGTGCTATGTTAATGGAACATGTATCTAATTGTTGGCAACACACGATTTATCAAAAAATACAAGTCACAAGAAGCGAAGGATAACTTCATTGATTTTGTCATGTCTCAACGCCTTATTGGTCTTTATTTCTGTTCATTACCTAAATTATACTTTACTCTACCTACATGTATCTGTATTTGTGTAAAATACAGTCGAGGTTTAATAAGTGTTAAAAAAGAGTAAGAAAGTGTTAAATTTAGATATAACTGTAAATTTAGAAATTTTGAAACCATATGAATTTTTATTAAGGTTAGGGTTAGAATTAGGGCAAAAAGGTTACTGTTAGGGATAGGGTTAGGAATACAGCAAAAAGCAAAGATGATATATGTAGCTCATGATCTATCTAGGTCAAATGAAAGTGAAAGTCAGAGTGAGAAGTAATAGGAAAGGAAAAAGAAGAATTTTCCAGGATTAGGGAATGGGTTAAGGTTGAGAGTAGGCTAAAGGATGAAATTGAAAATGATCAAGGATTTAAGTGATCAAGCAGGTCCGAAGCTCTTTTACTGAATTACATTCAACAAAAAGATGTTCAATTGATTCAATGTCAGTCTTACAGAAACTGCAAGCTGGAGACTCCTTTATCTTAAGTTTAAATAGATATAAATTTGTTGGAACTATTCTAGGTAAAATTTGAAATTGTAGCCACTGCAGTTTAGATTCTTGTGTAATTTTAAATGGAAGTTCAAAAATTTTACTCCATTCTCCCATGGTGAATAAATATCCATTTTCATTCCATTTTAAAATTGAAGTACTTGTTTCTTTCTTTCTATTAATAAGAGTATCATACAGGTCCTTACAGCCTTTCATATTAATATAAAAGATCTTCACAGAACTGGGTATATTTGGACCTAAGAAAAAACCATATTCATCGGTTTTTGTTAACAAATCTGTCTAACACAGCCTTTTTCAATCCAGAGAATTCAATAAAATTTGTTTTTACACCAAGATCTTTAAAAGTGTCTAGGTTTAAAAAATTATTATCTAAGTTAAACAAGTCACTTATGAAAACAAAACCAGCATTAAGATAGCTTTTAAGAAAGACAGAAGACCTACCCATGATTATTTTTGGATTATACCATATGTGTTCTTGGAATATATTTTTATTTTTCTGTTGCTCTGCATAGCATATTTTAAGCCAACTTTTAAGGACTTCTACCAAAGGGTGTTTGTTATTTTCTTACATAATTTAGCAGTAAAGTCTGTACCCATTAACCAAGGATTTTTAATATCTGTATGTATTTGTGATTGAAATAATGTTACCCACTTAGAATCAGAGTCGATTAATCTCCTTATCCAACTTGATTTTAATGCTATTATAAACTCTGAATAATCAACCATTCTAAGGCCACCATCCCTGTAGTCTTGAATTATAGTATTTCTTTTTATTTTATGGACTTTACTTCCCCAAAGAAAAAATAAATTTTATTCTCAAATGCTTTTATAATTTCTAATGGTGGATTAGGTAAAGTAAGTATCAAGTGATTTAACTTAGGGATAATCAATGTCTTAATTACAGTTAACCTACCAATGGGGATTAATTTTCTTAGTTTCCACTAATTCAATACCTTTTTAATTTCACTTAAATTTGATGTGTAATTAAGATTAATCATGTCTTTTAAATCCCTAAAAGATCAAAAGTTGTGCTATTCCAGTCTAACTTCCACCTAGAATGATGATATACATCTTTTGAAAATTTTTACTACGAGACCGTATAAACCGAGGCCCCGTGTTACAGCAGGTGTGGCACGATAAAGATCCCTCCCTGCTCAAAGGCCGTAAGTGCCGAGCATAGGCCTAAATTTGCAGCCCTTCACCGGCAATGGTGACGTCTCCATATCAGTGAAATATTCTGGAGAGGGACGTTAAACAGTTTATAATAAATCATATAACCAATACTACTTATCCATATTATTTTTGGTTTTTGAATATTTATTTTAAGTCCTGATAAGGTTGCAAAGTAGTCTAGTTCTCTGAGAATTCCATCCATAGATTCAGGCGATCCATCAGAGATAAGTGATGTGTCATCTGCATATTGAGAAATCTTATACTCTTCTCCATCTATTGTTATACCTTTTATATCTTTATTTTTGCAAATTAAAATGCCCAACATTTCAGCACACAATAGGAAGAGATATGGGGATATAGGATCCCCCTGTCTACATCCCCTTTCTGGATATATATAATTAGATGTAAACCCATTCTGTATGACATAGGTTTAATATTGCTGTAAAGTCTTTATCCAGCTTTTACTTGAAGTTCCAAAATTGAAACAAGAGGCCCAGGGACAACATCGCTCACCTGAGCAATTGGAAAAAGTACATATCAGATCAGAACTGAAAGTTTACTGGGGGAGGGGCTTGAACTTTAACCCCCCAGGGGGCCAAGATTTGAACAAACTAAAAATCTACACTACCAGAGGATGATTCCCAATAAATATCACTAAGCATGACTTTGAAGTACTTGAAATGAAGATTTTAAAAGGTTTCCCTTTATATTCAAATGTAAAACTTTTATTGGCCATTTGGCCCCACCCTACCCCCGGGGGTCATGATTTGAACAAACTTAAATCTACACTACCTGAGGATGATTCCACAAGAGTTTCATCTATCCTGGCCCAGTGGTTCTTGAGGAGAAGATTTTTAAAGATGTTTCCTATATATTACTATATAAAACTTTGATCGGCCATTTTGGCCCCACCCTACCCCCGGGTGTCATGATTTGAACAAACTTGAATCTACACTACCTGAGGATGATTCCACATGAGTTTCATCTTTCCTGGCCCAGTGGTTCTTTAGAAGAAGATTTTTTTAAAAATGCCATTATTTTTTCTCTCATTCATAATTATCTCCCCTTGGAAAAGGGCGTGGCCCTTCATTTGAACAAACTTGAATCCCCTTTACCCAAGGATACTTTGTAGCAAGTTTGGTTGAAATTGACCCAGTGGTTCTTGAGAAGAAGATGAAAATGTGAAAAGTTTTTAACGACAACGCCGACAACGATGACGACAACGACAGACAAAGGACACATTGTGATCAGAAAAGCTCACTTGAGCCTTTGGCTCAGGTGAGCTAAAAATCAAGTGTTTCATAAATAAAATTCCACGAGATAGTATCAAAAGCTTTTTCAAAGTCTATAAGCATTAAAAGTCCTGGTATTTTATTGCATTCTGTATAATTCATTATGTCATAAATCAATCTAATATTTTCTCCGATATATCTTCCTTTTAAAAATCCAGTTTGATCTATCTGTATGTATTAATTTATCTAAAACCTTTTTTATTCGTTCGGCTATACACCCAGATGCTAATTCATAAATAACATTTAAAAGGTTAATGGGGCGCCAATTTTTTAAAAATTCTTTTGGTTTTCCTGCTTTTGGTATACAAGTAATGATTTCTAATCTATTTACATCTGAAAATTGCATTGATTTATTAGCATTATTATTGCTCTTGTCACAAATATACCAATATCTTTCCAAAAGAATTTAAAAAATTCACATGTAAATCCATCCCGTCCTGGACTTTTATCATTTATCATGTTTTTCAAAAAATATAAAACTTCATCTTTAGTTATTGGTCCCCCTAAACTTGCTGATTCCCTCTCACTTAGTTTTGGTATATCATAATCGGTTAGTCTCTTGTAAACACTATCATCTGATTTTACATTTTCTCTTTTTTTTTTGTATAAATTTTCATAAAATATCTTTGTCTCATTTAAAATGTCCTCTTGATTGGATATCGTACACCCATCTTCTTTAATAATTTTAGGAATTTGTTCACTAATATAATTTCTAGACTCTAATCTTGCAAAATATTTTGTCAGTTTTTCTCCTTCCTCAATCCATTTAACTCGAGATCTAATTCACTGGCCTTTCATTTTATTTATTCTAATTTTTTCAGTTTCTTTTTGTTTGTTTGATAGATCATCTACAGTATTTTCTGTTATGTTCTGTTCCAGGTCTAATATCTCTTTTTCTAACTAAGATTCACGCTCTTTTATTTTCTTTTTCTTAAAAGAAGAATATGATATTGTTTTCCCCCTAATTTCCATTAGCAGAGTATCCAAAAATAATTTATCACATATTGTAAATTGTATATTTTCATCATTCACAGTACCTAAGTTTTCCATTTTATATACCGGACATGATACTGGCTTTTGACCTCTGCTATCTTTTGTTTAATTAAGTCCACATAGTCTTTATCTGGTAACAGAGAATTGTTTAATTTCCAGAAACCTTTTCCTTTTGTGAACTCATTTAGTTTGCAATATGCGACAACTGGAGAATGGTCAGAGCGATAACTATTTTCATGTTTTATGTTAGGTATCATGGGCAATAAAGATTCAGACATGAGGAAGAAGTCAAGTCGCGCCTGTTTTATTGGATTTTTCCTTCTCCATGTGAATTGTCTAAGATTGGGATTATTTTCTCGAAAAATATCTATCAGATTCAAAGTATCCTTTAAGTTTAACAATTCTTCTCTTGCTTTTGGGTTAATTATGTTTTTATAGTTCATAGAGTCCAACTCTTTATTCAAGATCAAATTAAAATCCCCGCTCATTATTATATACTGTGAAGAGTAAACATCTTCGATCTTTTTTATAGATTTGAATAAAAAATTGGTGTATCTAAATTTGGACCATAAATATTTACCAATAAAAAGTTTAAACCCTCAATAGTCACATCTACAATCAAAAAATTTCCAGTGTCATCTTTACTAGTTTTATGTGCTTCAAACTCACAATTGTTATTGAAAAGTATTGCAACTCCGCGAGAATTTGACTTAAATGAACTGAAAAAGGCCTTGTATCCCCATTGTGTCGTGTCTGTAAAAAAAAATTCTTCACTACTTGTAAAGTGTGTATCTTGAAGAAGATATACATTATACTTTTTACCTTTGAGGTAATTTAAGACACCTCTTCTCTTGTTTCTATCACCAAGGCCCTGACAGTTTACTGTGAGTATTTTTAACTGGTTATTGTCAACTTGGTCCCCCATAACACACGTGGTAAATTTGTATTGTTAACCCCCGAAAATTGAAAGCAGTAAAAAAAGAAAAGAAGGAAAATGATAGAGTTAAACAAAAATGAAAGATATTTACAAATAGCAGGTTTCGCAGGGTGTTGCTAAAACGCGGAACGGAAAGCGGAACGGAACGGAAACCGGAATATATTATATTTTGAATTAAATCACTTAAAATACACAAATTTTATCATAAACGATATATCTTGTAAATATTCAACCCCACACTATTAAATACAAGTTGATTTTGTCATGCTCAGTCTCTTATTTACGAAAATCGCTGACATAGCAGTCATTTAGAATCGAATTTGAAAAGGGGGAGCAAACGAACTTGAAAAGTATTTGACAAGCAAAAGGAAGACAATTGTTTGATTAGGGAGGGGGATAAGTTCCAACTATAACATCTTTCAGTACAATTTTTTTTACACTATCTTACTACATTAATTATTATATAAGGTATAATAAATCATTTTTTAATGTGGCTGTGGGTCCCTACACAAACCCGAAACTGCCACTCGACCCCATCTCATGATTCGCCAATTCGACACTGCGTGCATAATATGAATATCATAACTAGTTATTTTTGTCTTTTACGAGCTATAGATCAAAACCGTAATCTTTTAGAAAGGCGTAATAACGCCTTTTGGAAGGCGTAATAACGCCTATTAGAATGGAAAGGCGTAATAACGCCTTTTCAAAAGGCGTTATAACGCCTTTTTCGCGTTATTACGCCTTTTCGAAAGTTTTAATTTTTTTCCCTCTCTAGATTGATCCTAATCGGCTTTCGTAGTCTTTACAGCCATTGAAAACAATTAAATTGAGGAGGTGGAGGGTTCAGTAAAAAATTTCCAATGTACAACAAGCAGACAAGCAAAAAAGGGGGGATATGTCCTTTGCCCAAACACGAAAATCCTATTTCGTGTGTGTGTTGGGGGGGGGGGGGGGGGGGGGGGGGGGG